>KZ506375.1:188803-241461 GCA_002844005.1 Limosa lapponica baueri
CAAAAGATTAGGAGCAAAAATCAGTGGGCAAAAAACTGTGTAGTACCCAGACTTCGAAAATGTGGTGTATTAAATATGTGCTAAATTTTATGAGTGTGAACCTCAGAAGTATGGAGCCCTCTGATGAGATGACAGTGCTTGACACATGCCCCTGAAATATCCAAAGGCTTCTAGCATGTAGGTCATAAAAGTCTATTATTACACACCCACGAACATGATTAACTTCTGTTAAGATTAACAGCCAAACAAATTGTTGTGTAATTCATGATTATCAATATTATAAACAACTACCTTCCTTGATCACACCTCTACTCCTCTACTGAGTAAATTAGTATTAAAAGCTTGCAAATATTAAACATGCAGAATCTAATCCTTCTACTAGTAAACCCAAATACTATCTTAAGCAAATAACTTCAATCCCATGGTTTTCCACAGTAATAAGTCCAGATTTCATTTGCTTATATTAAAAAACTAAGGAAAAAATGGAGAAACTTTTTGTAGCCCAGCTAGTAGAGTATGCAGTTGTTAATTAATGCTCATCAAGGGAAATAATAGACATTGACCAGACATTGTTATTGGAATCATATCTACAAGGAAGCAGATCAATGTAAATAAAGACAATTTAGCCTATGATATCTATTGCTAGCATTTTTTTCACTACTTTCAGTCTTAGAGTTGTATTGGTCTTGGTAAAATATCAGTCTACTTCTTTAGTTCCCAATTACAAGTCATATCTGTGGTTCCCTGCTGTTTTGCTACAATCTATAACATCCACAGCTTTCCCTTATTTGACCTATTTCCTCTTTTTACTTCTTCTGATGTAGCTGTAAAATGGGAATACATGAACTACCACTAGAGCATGTCTTACTCCATGTGTGATGAAGAAGCATATATACGTGCTTCTATATACAAATAAATGTCTTCATATAACTGCTGACAGAGACTTTTAGTAGTTCTGTATTGCTTCAAGCCTCTAAATAGGGAAAAACGTTTGCTATAGAGTAATCTGTTTTTTGCAAAGAGAATTGTAGCAGTCCTGAGAGGTAGCGACACCTTCAGATATAAGACACAAAACTCAAAATGCCATCTCTCTTTTAAACTATACCAGTGCTTATTGACATCAGTGCTTTTCTATTGACCTTTTTGGTAATAACATTTTTCATTCGTTTATCTTCTTACTCACTGTTACCATGTCTATTTATGCACTTCTCTGTTGTGGAACCTCTCTGAAAGCATATTGAGAAAATGCATTGATAAATGAACATAAACTGCTAAAATATGATTTTTATATTACTTTAGGTATGATTTGAACTAGTTTTATTCATATAAGTGGAAAAGAAGCAGTGCTGCAGTGCAGGGTGAGAATGGGGAGAGTTAAAGTATTCCTGAGAATAACTGCATAGCCATAGTCTAAAGCATTACATAAAGTATTGGACCAGATAAGTCAGTAAAAAATGTGTAGTAATTCAGCAAGGTGTTCAAAAGAACAATCTTTGCTTGAGTGACTTCTGGCCAACAGATAGAAGCAAGGGCTAATTTACCAGCCAATTTGTATCATGTGAAGCAGTAGAAGTAGGTAGAATTACAGGTAATCTTCAGGATTCACTGGACAACACTGTGGATCTCTGCAGTTAGGGATTATTTATTTTTTTCAGAATTCTGTCTACATCCATGGATTCATATTTTAGCACTGTGTCCTATCGTATCAGCTTCCCCCCATGCTGCGTTTGGTCACCTGTCTTTGTAATAGTTCATAGACTAGAACTGTTGAGCTATTACCTGATAGTTTACTCATGTTTGCAAGTATATGCCACTCTGCTGTGTCTACCTTTATTCTACAGCTATTTCTGTAGTTAGTAGTTTTAATCACTGAGAATACCAATATTTCATTTAAATTCTCTTTAAAGTAGTGATATATCATGTTCTGTACTCTTCATGACATGAGGATCAAAATAAACCTATAAGGCATTGTTTTTGATGCATCCTTATGTTAATAGAAAGAGTTGAAATTACTGCTTGGGAGACCTGGAGTAATTAATCTATTCAATCCTTCTGGCTATCTTTAGTTAAATCCAATTTCTTTACAAAATAAAAAGTTAATAAATAAGGGATAAAGAAAAAGATGAGTGGAGTGAGTGAAAAAGAGAAAGGGGTGGGGAGGGAGAAGGATGCAGTGGAAATAAACTGCTTAATTATGCATTAACAACTCTCAATTTTCACCATCACTGAAATATCTCAGATTATCTAAGAAAGATTCAGGTATGGGTAAATATTAGATTTCTAAAAATAACAATATCTTTGAAAAGTGACAAGTTACAGCAAAACTAAATTGATACAGTCAACGTTTGCGTTTTATTGGAAAATGTAATCATTCTTACATTAAAATTTGCTTTCAGGTATATCTATTGCTTTTTATCTGACAAGCATGAGTTCTCTTGGGGTTTTAATCTAACTTTCTTCACAAAATTCTCCACATGCTCATCTGCTTCAGGGCAGCTAAAACAATTCTTTGGTTTGCAGTGAGTGCCTGTTAAGTTCAAAGGAATTATCTCAAATGCAAGACAAAATGTAACTAAAAATCTTCTGAGCTTTTTGAAAACTATAATGTCAACCACTTACTGAGGAAATATGAAGAAAAGCAGAAAAAAAATCTTAAGAAGATTTAATGTCAAAATGGAAGGCAGTGATGGCAAGAATGGAAGAGTAAACTAAAGAAAATAGGTCTATTTGGGAAGCCCAAATATTTGAGGTCTTCAACATGAAAGAAAACTGAAATGAAAATTTAATATTTTAAAATGAACATAGGTCACTGTTTTCCAAGGCAGTGGTATTCATTGCATAAGGCATTGGTTGCTACAACTCCATGACAAAAAACAGACTGACTCTTACTCTAGAAGGTGACAATTGAAATCACCAGGTGGCTGATTGCCTTACATCATCAGACAAAGATGCAAAAGTATGCAATATTTTTCATCATTCAAACCCCTTATTGTGTTCTTAACTGAGCTTGAGTTGTCTGACATATTTCAAACACTAGATAAGATACAAACATACTACAGATTTAGATTTCAAATTACAGACTATAGAAAATAAATTCACAATAAGAAGTCTTATAGCAAGCAAGATTTTCTTCCAGAATTTCATGCATCCATTACATTAGATTAAAAAATAAAAGAATTCAGATGCTTCAGTGGGTCATGTCTGCAATTAGCAGTATAGTTTTTCTACCATGTTTGCTACAAAAACATAAAACACACCCCACAACACCAAATAAATTCAGAATGCATCACCACTTACAGATAAAATGATAAATTCCAATAAGAACATGAAAAAGAACAATTTTTTCTAAATATTTGTTACTTGCCAAAAGTAAGAAGGCAACACTGATTTAAAGGAAACCAGATGTGCACGCAATAGGAGAAAATATTCTCTAACAGATTTCCAGAAAACTTCAAAAATTAAAGAGAAGAAACAACTTCTAAGCTTCATAAAGTTTCTCAGCCTGCAGAGGTGCCATATTTTAGCAGCACAATGTGGCTACAAGATTTCCCAAAGATACTTCAAACTGAGCAGCATCTAAGAATCATTTTAGGACGGGCAAGCTTAGTGCATCGAAGCCTTCTCATGCACATCTAGTTGTGCTTCTCAAAGCTCAGCATGAAAATTAACAGTTATATTTAAAAAGTCAAAAAGGAGATGGACATCTTTGCTGTACAGAAGTGAATGGAAAAGTAATTCTGTAAAAGAAAGAGTGAATTTAAGTGAAGACAACTGAAGGTCCTGCAACAATGACATTTTAAGTCAGCAGGAGGCTGACAAGGAAGTGTTGGAAAAGAGTGTGAGAAGCAGTATGTAATTGATTTTTAGAAGGGAAGACTGAAAAGATGTGAGAAGCCACAGCCTTAGAATATAAAAGAAGACTGCATGTAAATATAGTCAAAGAGGAAATTAAATAGCTGTTGTAAAAGCTTCATAAAAATGAGACAAACTACTATCCAGCTACCTTAGTCATGTCTAAGATCAATGTGTATCCTCAAAAAAACTAAGCATCAGTTTTAGCAAACTCAACCTTGTTTCACAGTTTATTTCTCAAGGACTCATGGAAGCTGATGCATATAGCACATAGAATTCTGCTTGTAAAACAGTTACACTTTACAGAGCACAAGAGACATAAAGGTGTAGGCAGAATTACAGAACAGTAGTTCATATATCTGTGCCTCTGCTTCTTCATCATCCTCACTTGTTCTTTCTGCTCACATTAGATTTCTTAATGAAGTCCAGAGTCATTCTCTTCCATCTCATCTATCACCTCTTTCACCTAATCTTGCTTTCTTCTGTTTTATGCGTGAGTTTTTCTTAGTGTGTTTGCTTGTTTGTTTGTTTGTTTTGGGTTTGGGGAGTTTGCTGGTTTTGTTTTTTTTTTTTGGGGGGGGGTGGTGGTGGTTTTGGTTTTAGGATTTTTGTGCCTCTGTCTCTATTTTTTTAAAAGGACTGTAGAAAGTCTGTTTCCTTCATAACTGTATGATTTGCCATGTTGTCTTCATTCTCTTCCCCATGCTGATATATTATTTCAGGGTGCAAAGCAATTTCGAACAACACGGTTTGCACTTGTGTGGTGACTGAACCTTGGTTGGCCAGCAGGTGCCCACCAAACCACTCTATCACTCCACTCCTCAGCCAGATGGGAGAAAATAAGATGAAAGACCCGTGGGCTTTAATAAAAGCAAAAAGCATGGGTGGAAGTAAAAGAAACAAAAAATAATTTTATTCTTTGCTTCCCATCAACAGGCAATGTCTACCCACTTCCTGGGAAGTAGGGCCTCAGTATGCTTAGTCGTTGCTTTGGAAGACAAACACCTTACTAACTAATGCTCCCCCTTCTCCTTAGGTTTTTATTGCTGAGCGTAATGTCATATGGTATGGAATATCTCTTTGGTCAGTTTGGGTCAGCTGTCCTGGATATGTCCCCTCCCAACCTCTTATCCAGTCCTGGCCTTTTGGGATGGGGTTGGAGAGCTGTGTGAGCAGTGCTCAGCAGTAGCCAAAACACTGGTGTGTTCCCAACACCCTTTTAGCTACAAATACAAAGCACAGCAGTATGAAGGCTGCTATAAGGAAAGTTTTCTCCATCCCAGCCAGACCCAATTCAAAACTGCAATTCTTTGTTCAGACAACCATTAAGATTTTGTAATGATCATCACCCCTTGGTACAATAATCTAGACAGAACAGAAAGAAAACATGTTTTGCAATTTGCTTAGCTATGGATAAAGTCACCCATGCTGACCTTAGAAAGAAGTTTCAAGAGTGAAAGTGAGCATGATGTTTTTTAAGATCAGTTAATTTCCTTTTTACATGAGGATCTTTAAAAAAATATATCCCTTTTAAACTTCATCCTGGGGTTTGAGAAACACCACTGGATGTGTATGTGGAAGCTGCCATACACTGAAGGTGCACATCCACCCTAGATTGATGTTGTTTGTTTTCCCTTGCCATGCATTGAGCTGTGTATTGGTAGTTCAGTGCTATTTTAAGACATCAAGCATCATGGGATGCCACTTATTTCAGTTTTTCACATATTGCAGCAGAGTCTCAGGAAGCAGCAAGAACAGGCTGGGCCACAGGGTTGTGGGAGTAGGGACCTGGGGGTGCAGTCCATGGTATCCCAGCAAGAAGAGGCAAGCTCTGCTGTGCCAGTCCTTGTCTCAGGCATAGGGAGCCAGAGGCTTAGTGGGAGAGGCTACAGAGCCAGGTGGTGCATGCTGGGCTCTGGCTTTGATTAAAAAAGAACCTAAAATGATTACAGTACCGTTTTGCATCAAAGATAAAACATGAAATGCATGTTCAACTCTGAATAAAGAGGGAATGGTAGAAATCACATCACAGCATCAGCCCTCCGTTGCATTTCCATCGAGTTAGTCTACAATACAAGTTATTTGAAGGGAGAAAAGCCTTTTTAATTGCCACAAAACTGATTATCATATGCAATATTCTACAAAATATAGTTCATTTTTTCATTGAAAGGAAATGAAGGATTGTGCATAAATATATTTTTATTTTCTATTTTGTCTGTTCTTTTACTCAGTTTTCTCTGCATGTCTAAAGCAGAAAATCTGCAATTCTCCTCCCATGTTCACAGGCACACATATATAATATCCCCGAGTGATATTTTTACCTTTCCAAAAGAGTAGCTGCCGAACCTGTTCAGGCTTGTCCTTCTAGACTTTTAGTAATAGTATTTAAACAAAAAGATTTTCAGTATCTTGTCAGACCTGACAAACATTATAATTTCATTATTTTTTTCAGCACAAGTGTTTTGATTTAGGGTTTAAAAAATCACTGCTCCAATAGACTGTTAAAAAACCCCAACAAACCAACCAACCAACCAACCAACCAAAAAAAAAGCAAACCAAAAAACCCTAGACTAACTATATATATATTGGCAGAAAAGGTATTTTCCTAATATATTTGATTTTATTTGAATAACTAGCTTAAGCTAATGTTATACTAGTTTATCTACAGAAGTAATCTCTTTAAGTTTGGGCAAGACTGGATAATCCACATCCCTTTTCTTGTTGAAGGCACATTCTTAAAAAATTCAGTATCAGTCACTTTAGAATAATTACTAATTTTAATTGCCTACTACTTTAAGAATTTACCTGTTTCTTGTGATGTATTTAAGTATATTTCTATCTTAAGTTCTTTGCTGCCTTCTATCTTTCCACTAAGAGGTCTATCACGTACATTTATATCCACTGAGGGAACGCAAGTTAGCACAGCCCCATTCTCTGCCTATAAAACTAATGTCAGCACCAATTATATAAATTTAAACACGTTAAAAGCTAGTTATGTTGACCCCGGCTTTAAAGTATTGTAAAAAAGGGGGGGGAAATGTTGCTAAGTGTTAAAAAAAAACCCAGATGATATAAAAAGAGAAAATATTATGTTTTTAAGGAAAAAAATAGTAAGATGAACTAACCGTTCTATGAATTATGGAAAAACAGGTATCAATCTGCTGCCTGGTTTTGAATCCTTATTTCATGTGTGCTATTCTTTGCATGTTCCTGTCCTCAGAGAGAAGTTGTGGTTGTAAGGGTGCAGATGACAAGACTGCTGTTCTGTCTCTGGCAGAAATATGTCTGGAGAGCTAAAGGTAGAGACTTACTAAGGCGTGAACTACTGGGCACAGGGAACAAATCTTAATTAACGAAACAATTTATTTTAGTAATATTATGAATATTATAAAATCTAATGAAGAGCACTTTGTTTGAAACCTCCTGTGCTGGATCATGGCTGTATCAGTTTGCTCTGACAAAAACTGTTTTTCAAACCAATGCAAACACTATCCTACAGACAGGTATAACTTTGTTGTCTATGCCCAGAAGCACAAAAGAAAAGAAGCTGAATACTACTGGCAATGAATTTGCCATTTCACAGAGAAAGGTCTGAATTTCAAGCACTGCTCAAAAAAACAAAACCGTTTGAAAGCATGAATTTAGTTGAACTTTTATATTTGGGTAGCACAGGGTGTGGGACAGAAATAGTGTATCACACCACTGTGTGTTATGCACTGATTCATAATGTCTCATGTGAATGATGAATGTGGGAATGTATTTTTGAAAAGTTATACTTCTTCCATTATCTCCCTTTCCCAGTTCTTTAAGCTGTTAAGTGTTACGCTTGGCTCTTTGCACCATTGCTTCTGGTAGATGTCAGTGCCATACTCTGAAACCTTACAATGGTTTTCAAGGAAAATCAAATATATCTTTCTATATAAAAAATAGAAACCAGGGATTTTTTTTAGAAAATGAATGCCTTGTTTCTTAAAGTCTCCTAGAAAATAAGGGGGTCCTGGAAATTTTAGGCTTTGAAAGCCCCAAACATCAAGTTGAAATATGTGTCTAGAGAAAATAAGATGTTACTCTCTAGTTTCTGCAGGGATATTCACTGTAGAGAAAACAAATAATAAATAGTTTTGCCAAAATGTTTCCCAGTACCATTTTTAATCATATGAACTCCTACTAAAAGACAGTTAAGAGTAGGAAAGAGAAGAATAGTAATTCAAAATACAGAAGGGTTTGCGTTTTTTTTAGCATTTAAAAAGGTTTTGCATTTAGAATTTTAAGAACACTATTTCATACAAACTGTTACAAATCAGATACCTGAAAGGCTATTCCCAAGATGAATAATTAACTAGACTGTTTTCTTTTATTCACAAATCAGTCTAATTGTACGAACCAATGAAACAGTTATTAAATATTATTATTAGATTTTTTCTTGCAGAATAATGCTGAACATATGAATATGATGTGATGCACCCTGACTGTAGTTGTATCATAGTATTCTAAAAGCTAACTGTCCTGCCTATTAGGCAAAAATGCTAGGATAATACATTTGTATATTGTAATGACTTACTTTTGCTTCAGAAAATATTATGCATCTGTACACCTGTAGATTAGTGAATGAGATGTAGGCAACTGTTTTGTCCTTAAGAGTTCTGCAATCTTTTATTCAGTGTTAATAACCATCTTCACAGTTTTATGGATAAGGTCATGTGGGAGATGCTCAGATCTTGCATTTTGTCTACCCGCTTTAAAATATCACCAGTCTGACTGATTTCTGATTTTGTCAATGCCTTTTTCACTTAAAATATTTTGCTTTTGTTTGACCACCTGTGTCCAATGTGACTTAGTAGTACTTACGAAAGGATATTTCTTGTTACCTGCATTAACAAATATGAGGAAAAATCAAAACTTTTGTTCAACATATTAAGCCATGGGAAGTGTATAGTGTCATCTCCATAGTCAAATGTATTTGGGGTGTAATCCTTTCCAATATATGCTCTACTAATCATGTTTCACAAAACCCTGTTGCAAAGAGCAACAGTTTAGTTATATTTATTCAACATTTTTGGAATACAGACACATATAATAAAAAGTTTTCTTGTCTCCCTGCTAGTTTTCTTCTACCAGTGCTACACCACCAGGGTTATAATTTCAATTGTACTTCCAAACAAGACATTCTTCCCAGACAAACAATAGGTGTCTAAGGGGATTTGGATCCTCATTTTCAGATCATCTAGACAGCATGCTAGGCTGGAGTACACCTCAGTTCTGGTCCATGCTCATGACTTTTTTTTAAAAAAGGAATTAGATGTATGCAATGGTATCAAGGAGCTTTTTAACAATTTATACATTTCACTGCTGAGCAGTTCCTCCTGTGGAGAAAGTACAGCCAAAACTACCCCTCAAGACTAAAGGTTAAGACCTTGGGCAGGAATTGAAGACCTTAAAACTGTTTCACCTCTGGGCTTCAAATTATAATTCAGTCTAACTTTCTGATCATCTTCTTATATTTGGGCATGAATTCATATTAAATATTTTTGGATTCATCTGGAACAAATGGGAATGATGAAAAAAGCTTCTGCTGAGCTTTGTTCATAAACTGCTTTATCAGTGCCTGTCTGTTATTTCCTTCCTTTTGGTCATGTAGGTTTTTCAGGTGTGTTTGCTGAAGGGGTACAAAAATTATATCTCCTTTGCCCTGTTGAACAATCTAGTGGGAGATGGATTTTGGTGGTGGTGGTCCTACTCCTTTACTGCATACTATCACATGCAGCATAAACTCTGATATTTCAGCTGAAAATGAGGAAATATCTGAGGAAAGGACAGGAGAAAGAGTCTTTTCAGCTCTAGAGGCAGGCATATGACGGCGTGGGAGTTTCTACCTAAGGTATGAAACATTAATGGTGTTAAATGAAGGCCAAGTATCAACTGTGTAAATGGCGATAAAGGTACATGCATACATCAAAAACTGCTTTGAAATGTATCAAAAGGCTATTCTGAAAGCTATATGCCAGAAATAAGTCTGTTTTCAAATCTGCTTGCAATACCTTCTGGTTCTATATTCACACTTGTCTATGCTTGGAAAAGCCTGTGATTGTTAGTGTTTCCATCATCTGCTCCCACAGCTCCAGATCTTTTCTATTTTTGTTTATTATTTTATTTATTTTATTGTTTTATTTTGAAGCTTTTCAGTTAGTCAATAAGAACTTTTCCTCCTGGATAAAGTCATTGTGCTACCTGAAAAAACATATAGTTTAATTAATTCTCTGGAAATAAAGTGTGTTTTATAAGCTACACTGCATTATTGTGACATACTAACGAATGAAAAGCTCTGAAACATTTAATAAGAACATTTGGTTTGGCTTAAAAATCCTTTGATTATGCTTTGCATCTGCTGTGTAATCAACAAAGGTGGCACTACCTATCACAACTGATGTAGGACGTTGATAAAAACTACCTATTAAAATTATCTCCTACAGTCTAAAACATAATCTCCGTAGTTCTGAGAAAATGAGTCACATAAAAAAATCTACATATAGAGCAAATACAACAAGATCCGAACTAAAAATAAAGATATCAAACATTCAATTTCGGTTTTAAAGAATATTATGCACAACTATTCACAGAAAGCTTAAGCAAAAATAAAAAATAAAAATGCTGGTTTACAGTTGTTCTTAAAATAGCTAATTTTTAATATTCACGGTATAGAATTCACTCACTTTTGATTATTTTCTCTATGTTCTGTTTCTTCTTCAAAATTTATTATCCTTTCATGTTATCGTTATCTTGTATTTATCTCTCAACATTTTCAGTATGTTCATAATATTGGTCAGTGAAGGAGCAGAATACCACTATCTTACTGTTGTGAATAACACAGTATGAATGGTGAACATACATTTATGTATGCATTTTGCAACACTCTGAATAAGTATACAACTGTGACCGCTATATATGTTCTTGATCAGATAATATATGCAAGTGTACAGGCCATGATTTCAGTGGAAATTCTAAATGCTGAGAAATACATTCCCTCTGATTATGTCAGTAAAATGAAAAAATATTTTTAAAATGTATTTAAAATGCATTTTAACATGAGAAGAACAAAACAAAGCTTTGACTTATTTTTGTATTTTCCCATTTCAAGAAATGGATAGATAACAGGAAAAGAGTATTTGCAAACATTGCTCTGAAAAAAATCTGTTCATCTGATTTTATGATATTTTCCACACTTTTTATTTCATGCTGTTTGTGAACATTTGTGTGTCCAGTTTTGAAGAATGGTTGTGGAAAGAGAACAAAGAGCAAGATGAGCAAGAGTATGACCTGACAAACAATGTCATTAATATGGATTTGTTTGAGTATTCCATCAAGACATTAAGATGGACTTCTTGAATCTCTTTATTGGTTTAGAAAATTTTCTGTCATGGAGAAGAAACAATATTCTCTGAATTGGATGAGCCTCAAACAAAATAAAGAGCAAATTATAAAAATATAACTTTCAAGAAAGAATAATTACTGCAGGAAGTTCACACGCAATCCAGAGAACAAGATGTTATTGTATGAGTTTAATCAGTCCTTGAGATTTGTGACAATCAAAGTAAGTAAACTGGCAATTTGCAAATAAAAGGAGAGATTAACTGAGTAATTTTAATTATTATGAGTATTTTTATAGAACTTTCTCATTATATATCACTTTTAATGAAAATATAAATGCTCACCAAAACGCAATGCACAACGCTAGGAAAATGACTGAAGATACTGGAGTAAGTAGACTGAAGATATGTCCTAATAGCTTCTCTTCATTATTAGGATTAAACTAGTCTGTGTCTCTGAAAGGAACATCAGAAATGTGCGGTATCAGGTGCACGTATTTTATCAGCCAACACATGTTGAATGAATAGACTTAGACTGTAATAACTGTAATGCTTGCAACAGCACCATCTGCACTGTTTTTAGACCTCCTTGCTAAGAGAGCAGCAACTGTGTAACTTTATCTACTGAGCTCCTAATTGAGGAATGCATTAGCAATCACTAAAATTATTAGGGACTTAAATCCCAGGGATTTCAACTGTATTTTAACATATTCTTAGGTGCTTTAAAAAACTACAGGGAAACTGCAAAAAGAACATACAGTATAAAAAGTGTGTGCCACCTGAACAAACAGGTCTAGCATCACTCCAGATATTCTTAAATACCAGATAATCCACATGGCAGGAAACCCATGCAAATACTTCAACAACAGGAGGAAATAAACATAGAAGAAAAATAAGCAGATGCTTTCATTCATTGCTGAGATCCAAAACTACAGGAGATTGTACTTTACTCATTCTGGTGCTCACTTTGGTTCAGTTTTCAAAGAACAGATTCCCTGACAATTTTGGGGTTCTAGAAGACAAGCTCTATGACTGAAAACAGTTATAGAATGCCTGCTAAAGTGAAATAAATTTATTTCAAGTGAAATATAAGCAAAAGTTTTAAAAGTGTACTTTTATATATAGAATATATAAAAAAACAAAAACCAAAAAACATTTAACACAGAACTTGCCAAAAGAGATGAAATGTGCACCTATTTCAGATTTTGGAGTGGAGATGCCTCGAGGGATTCTAGAAGAAAGTCCTTACTGGACAAATATGGATTATTGCTCTACAGAGAAAGACTTCAGTAGAAGTTTATGTTTTCTACGTTTTACAACAGATAGTTTTATTTTGTCCACATTATATATAACATATTTTATCCTTAGAGATCAAGATTGGCAAAGAATTTCAAAGTTCATTTTGTAATCAGTAAATCAGTTTTGGTCTTTTTTTTTTCTATTTTTTCTTTTTAATTTTATTGGATGTTTGGTTCTCCTGGTGCATGAACAGGAAAAATATAGGCACCCATCTCACTGTCTGTTGATCTCTTGCAATTCAGCAGTTTCATATCTGCTTGCATCTCAGATGATTATGCTAAGGCACTTCACTTATCTCAAAATATTCATCCAAATATTTTTACATTCTATCCGTAACCAACACTGTTAATCCAAATATATATCCAAATATTTTTTGCTGTTATTCATAAACAAACTTTGTTTCCTCATTTTTTTGGGGGTACAGATTAAATACCTGCCCCTTCAGGTTTCAGTGTCAACATTTTCATCAGACTTTGATAATGCCTTCATAGTGCAGAACTTCAGTTTTGCAACATCATGAAGGAAAATGGTCGGTCAAATATAAACAACGATAAAGACCCCTTAAACTTTCTAATTATGAAAACTGCCATAAGGCTAAAGTTGGATGATTTCCCCAACGCAGATGGAACTGAAGAGGAAGACTGAGAAGGCGAAAGGGAAAAGCAGGTCAGAGATAACACTCAGATCATTCCTAGATGGCAAATCCCAAATGATCTAAACCACAACACAGAGCAACCTGACAGCATTCTGCACATATTCACTATGACTAGGGTCTCTAGGATGCTTCTGTACTACTCATCTATTTGATGACTTTATAGTATCTTCAGGATTGCTGTCATTAAAATTTGATACTGTTTTGTACTTTCAAGATATACAGAAAAAAGTTCATAACTGAAATGCCACCCAAGTCTTCCTGAGGACAAGGACAAGGTCATTTAGAGCCAGCAATCTGGGTTCACAGTTGAAGTACTTTTTTCCAATTGTCATTGCTCTACATACATTGTCAGCTATTCTTTTATGACTCCAGTAAAGTACTTTCCTGCTAAATTTTATTAGCAATACTTGGACAACTGTGGGTTTGCTTTTTTCCCCCATGTTTTCCAAGAACAGATAAATAACTGACAAACTGTTGATCTCTAGAAAGGAAATTTGAGGCAGTCTACTTCAATATTAAAGGAAGATCATATCTTTTGGATTTACCAGTTTATAGATTAGTCAATTTGTAATCAACAAATTTTTTTATTCAGTAATAGTCAGCTGCACAGCTCTATTTGCCTTATGAAAATGAAAAAGAAATCTATCTGAGATATCAATATTATGATGTAAAATTATTTTTTCTCTACATTTACATAAGGTGTCCTACTGCAGTAATGTCACTGTTCATTAACATCTACTCGTTTGCCCCTATGTAACTTTAGGATGAAGATGTCAAAATTGGAACCTGTCCCCAGATCTGAATTTTTATCTTCAAAGGTAACCAGCAATGATATTAATAAAAGCAGAGCTAAATTTGTCAGATTTGAAAACAAGCAGTGATTGTTATACTGTTGTTGGGTCAGTAAAGCTTCAAGTTTTGAAGGCATAAGAGTGCATTTGAACCATGCAATCAGTAAATTAATCATAGGTATCAACCCAACCCTCTATCCTCTTGACGAGCTCCAGTATTGCAGAGGTTTTCCAGCCAGCTCCCCAATTATCAAATACTTTCCTTTCAACTTGTTTGACCATACACAGTCTATGAAGGAGCCAAAAGAGCATCAGCAATCAATCATGAAATTTGCAATATAAGATGTCACCACGCCCACTTATATGGCCACAGCAAGGTAATTGAGATCGTATGCAATGATATAATGCTATCCTGTTAAGCATTTCTGCCATAATAAAAATCCCTGCAATTGCATAAATACTTAGGCTTTATCAAAAACAGATAAGTGAAGGAATTAACATGAATCCTCTGAACATGTATTCATAAGTGCTTACTAAAAATGCATTGCAACTTCCATCAGCTGTCTCTGCCAAACTCAATAATCAAAACAATGTGGTATGGTCAATTTGTGCATGAAACAGCTGTTTTGTGGAGCACTTGTTATGCCTGCAGGGAACTGAGTGACCACAGCTACCAATCAGCAGTAGATGTAATATAACATCCTAACATTGCTTTCCTCTACAGCAAGACTTAACATGCTACAGACAATACTAGCAAGATTGCTAGGTTTTCTCTGAATTGTTCCAAAAACGTCTGTTGAAATTGAATGTAAGCAGAAAAAATGTCAGTGTTTCATACAAGAATGAAATATTGCATTACTCTCTCATTTTCAGTTAATCTGTCAAGCTGTTTTCATCCTGTGCCAGTCTAATTCAACCAAAAAAAAGATTATCAGATACAAATTCCTGAATATATATTTACTTGTTCTTAGCATACACTTCTTGGTTCTCCTTTGAAAATCAGTCCATACTACATCTCATGTATGCAGACCCCGCCATATAGAATTGTTCACCCCTGATGATGACAAGAGAAAAAGGTCTCACAGACCTCAAAGAAGGATTCAGGAGAAAAAGATAATTGATGACAGAGGAAATCAGACTTAACATTTACCTCATGAACCAGGAATTTCTTTCAAAAATCCAGGAGCTTTCTGTCTAATCACTGCCAAATTTCATTTCTTCACAGTTTTTTTTTTCATTTCAGATAGACTATTTGAATGATTTGAGACATCTTGTTTTTCTGTTGGTTTCTCACACTTGCTTAATCTGTTTAGATAGTATGCTCGCGTTTTTAAAACAGAAACATTGTGTATTTTAAAATAATGCAAAAATAAACCACTTATTTTTTTCCCTTAGAAATATCCTCCTTCTTGTGGATGATATGCTAAGGAATTGTCTGGGTTTTTTTGTAGTATTGTTAAATAATCTTGGAGAAAAAATAGAATGCAAAAAACCATGCCGCTTGACATGCAATACATAGCAATACTGGCTTGCCAGCGCTTGGGGCATAATTGAGTATTACAGCTCCGAGATAGCACAGCCTTAACAGGGCTTGGCTCTGGTTTGTTGGCTTTAGCTTGTTTGAAAGTGTTTTGGTTTTTCATAATTCTTTTCCCCCATCCATTAACTTTCAAAGAGGAAATACTTCTGTATGCAATATGGCAATTTCAATGTGACTGGCTGCAGATTTGACACTTGGCTAGTACCATTTCTTTACCTTTTGCAGTTGGCGCATCATTCTTGTCTTTTCTTATTTTACCTCTGCTACCAAGCCTGTCTGTCCTTTCTCTCCCAACACATTTTATAAGCATGAAGTGAGACAGGTAGAAAGAGCTTTCCCAACTAGATGAATCTATAAAAAGTTTAACTTAGGTTTTAGTTGTCTTATTATCTGTTACTTTTGATTTTTAGAAAGTGTACTACATATTTCAGTCCTTCCGTGGAACTGAATTGGTTGTTTTTTACAAGCTGAGAATATCTCCATAGGTTTAGGGGAATATCTTCATAGGTTTAGGACAAAATAAATCAGAAAAGGGATGTCGGAAAGATTCATACCTCTCTTGTGTTTGGCAGACTTGACAATACTTGACACACCTTTGCAGATATTTTTCCAGTTTCCTTCAAAATATCTAAAGTCAGAAGCTTCAGAAACCCATTCTTCACAAAAGAACCACGCTCTGGTTCTCCAAATGAGGGTTGACTGGATGCAGTACAGAATGGGAGTATGAGCAACAATCAAAAGGGATAATTATTATAGTAGAAGACAAAATTTAATGCCCTATGATGTCATCCAGAATATTACTGGGACAACCATGTGATGTTTATCTAATCCTGATGAATATAATTTAAAGAAACTCATGTTGTTATATTTGAAATAGTATGGGGAGTCTTGAGTGTAAGGCAAATATTATTTTCAGTGAAATCCTTCCAAACTGGAAAGCCTGCACAATAGATGTTCAAATAGCAAACTATTATTCTTCTTCAATTGTGTAATCTGCAAATGGCTGGACACCAAATTTTCCTTTCAGAGAGGTTGCTTCTGATCTTCTAACTTTTGTGCCAAGTTTCAACAGTCTGCAAATTTTTAGAACCTAGAATAACAGGGTTTATAATGGAAGCACTGACACTCTTGTGGCTATAGATGTGCCAGCTACTGCTGTAATAATCACTAGACAATTACTTTTAGCTTTCCACTCAGAGAACTAAGACAGATGAAATTTTTCATTAAAAGATGAGTTTTGCTGTGAGAAAGTTCATTTCAGGACATGTCCACAATAATAAACTAAATGCAGCTTGCTCTGTGATTTCTCAATATTTTTTGTTGTTGGTTACTTTTTAATTCCGGAGGACGAGCGTAAATGAAAATATTCAGAATAAAAGGCCAGATAGCTAACTGCAGGTCATTATTCCATTAAACACAACCCATCAGTGTAGCATGCACAGGTCAATGTGAAGAGCTAAAGTGAACTGTGACATAATGAATCAGCTCATGTGGAGAGGAGCCTGCAGATGTTCTCAAGAAGCTCTAAGGGCAGCCTCATATCTAGCACCTTCCTACTGAACTTCAGCATGGATTCCCATTTAGGAAAAAAACCATTCCAAACCATCCTGTATGTCTGACAGCATGAAAATCATCCAACTTACTTTATCTTATCAGAATACTGATTTCTAGTAATTTTCTTTTTATTAGGAATTAAAACAGCTAACCCACCATCACCACCACCACCAGAAGAGCAGTCATTATCAAGATCACACTATTATTTTCTAACTTTCAAAATATTTCACTATAGACAAGTAGTCATTATTATGGTAAATTATATCAGAAGGAATGGATTTAGCAAAATAAAAGATATTGCTACCATTTACCACTACTTTCATTAATCAGTCAGTCCTCAGAATATTTTCTTCTGGATATTAATTTGAACCACAGGATAATGTCCATTGAAACTCTGCCAGGTGGTGATTTCTTTCATCATGAGAGTAGTTCAATATTTTATCTAAAAAAACTTTCTTTTTAATAACATTTTCAGAGAGCAGACAGGAAATCATTAGATAATTCTTTATTATTGTTTTGCTTCCCATTGTTGTTTTCTAACTTAATTTGACCCCTTGAAAGCCTCCAGGAGTGTTGGGGTCAGGGACAAAGAAGAAACAAGCAAATGCTATATATTCGCATCCACAATTTTCTGCTTTCTTATGTACTGATACTAGGTGGCATTGCAGCATCCTAGAGCTACTTTAAAAATATCACAGTAAATAGAGATAAAATCATATTGCATTTACACTAGTTTAGGAATGCAATTCTATATTTAGCCTTATTAGCAAATTTACAATAATTTATACTGAACTTCTATCTGTGAACTTAAAATCATATACAATTTAAATCACTTAGATTTAAATTTAAGAGGTCTCAAAATGCTTAAAAAGAACAGCTGCTCCTATTATCATCTAGCTTTATTTCTCTTCCCACCTCCATACAAAATAAAAAAGTGTTCTCCATTTCCTCCTCAAATCCCACCCATCACTTTTTCAATTAAGGCTTCTTAAAATAAGATATGGTCACAGTGACTGGAAAACCATTGCAATGAGTTCAGGAAACAGATTAAGTCAAATTGTGATTACTAGATAGACAACTCAAGAAATTGTGGTAATAGTACTGGAAAACTGACCGATTCGTCAATACACAGATGAGACTGAAAGTTACTGTGTCATTTAGATCACTAATTAATCATATCTTCATTCACACTGCACTCAGCCTTGGTTTACATTTTCTCCTTTTCATTTTGTGGATACAATGTGCTCTCCTGCAAGGTGTCAAGTAGGCTTTTAAAAGGCCATAATTCCATCATTAACTTGTCAGTCACACAGTCCCTCATAACTCACACATTTCTTTATTTTTTCCCCTTTTCCTCCTCACTTGGTCTGCTGTACTAAACCTCCAACCTATAAAGTTATATATATATGAGAAAAGTTCTCTTATCTAGACACTTAAATTGGAAAAGGAAGATTTTTCAACAGTTCATCAAATCACAGATATTATAACCATTATTAAAGAGAAAAGAAAGAAAAGAAAAAATAAAAAAAAAAAAAAAAAAATGTCTTGCTCTTAAAAACAGAATAGAAATTTCACACTTTCCTTTTCCCTCTTACGCTAATTGATTGAAAATCAAATCTACATCATATGAAGTCTGGATAAAATACCCTACTTTCACAAAATGGATAGACTGAATTTAGGATTATATGTTCTCTCTAGTATAAAGAGAAATATATATATATATATATGCAACAAGAAATTTTCAAGAAGTAAAAAGAACTTTATTCCTGAGAGAAAAAGAATTTTTCTTTTTAGACAGTACTCTTCCTATAATATTGGACCAGAACAAGCCACCTTTATTGGTTACAAAGGAGTAGAACCAATATATGTGTTTCAAATGAGTGAATAAGCTTCCACAGGAGTGCTATTAGGTTTTTCTAGCTGTGCATTTCATCCTATTTAATTTAATTGGAAGGTTAATTTGTAAACTAGTTTCACCCAGGCATAGAAAAAGAGCATGAGACATTTCCCCTTTCTGTTGCTTATGAAATGCCTTGAGAAGAATGAGTCATTTGAGATTATGTTCTTTCAAGTTATCTTCATGAGATTTTAGCTGTTTTTTCAGTAAATTGTTGTCTCATCAAGGCAATTACCTACCTCAGACAAGCAGATAAAGATTCTATTGCTGCCTTTGGTTTGTTTGCTTGTTACAGTTGAAAAAGTAGATCATGTGGTCTCCACACAACCTACTGCCTGTGAGATTCTTTCTCACTCTACTAGACAACAGAGACCCATTCATTGTCCAGTTTGTCAGAGACAGTAAAGAATGGTAATTGCCCACACTCTTTGCTTGCTCTGTGTTTTTCCTGATGGATCACTGAAGTTGATCCCTGATACTTTAACTCAGGTAATCAAATTATAGAGATGTTCTCCTCACATGTATGTAAGTGATTCCTGAGGCTTACGGACGAAAACCAGAATGTAACTTTTTCGTAAAATAAGTGTATTGGCCTGGTGATCAAGAAGCTCCAATTTTGCTATGGAAGTTAAGAAATATTGTGTCTTAAATGTTCTAAAGCACCTCAAAATAAAAAGGGGACTGCCAAACTTTTTCTGTCTTTTGTCAGACTCCAGAGAGATTTATGATGACTAATGTCTAAGAAAATGGGCACAGTCCATAAGTTATTATACTTATATAATATATATAATATATATATTATATATATTATATATATAATATACTTATATATTATAATACTTAATAATATTAGGACAAGCTACATCTCTGTGCACCTTTTCTTAACTCTGCAGAAGTCTAAAGATAATGCTTATAGTGATAAAGCATCATTAAACTAATTGAATTTCCAATTAAACCATTTGTGTAAATTGAGTGATTTTTGGCAAGCAAAATACTACACTTCTTGAAAGATTATATTTGGTCAAATCATTTCACATTCATCATCTTTTTAACTACAAATAGGTAATATCTATGGGGATTTACAGTAGTTTTGTGACTTCTGTTGAAGCTGATACATGCCAAACAATTTATTCATTTGTATTAACTTATGAGCACAGTGCAATGAACACATATTCTGGGTATTAGGGAGATTATCAGATATACACGGTTTCTAAAATAGATGTGTAAAATCTCTATCTTGAGGGAATTTGATTTTCAGTTTAACTCAAAGATGTATACATTGGAGTCTTTCTCCTTTTGCACTAATGTGAACAGTAGCATTTCAACTGATACTGGCGTGAAAAGGATCAGACATCTAATGAAACAAACTAGCAGGCTGTCACACAACATTTCATCTTTCTCTGTGATAAAACAGCATATTAAAGCTGAAAGTGGAGGTGGAAATAATACAGAAAATTACTCTAAGTTTACTACATTTGACCATTGTTGCAAACTCAGCTCTTTTACAAATAAAATAGATTAAAACCAAAGCTAGTGTTGCCTTTGGAATCTCAATGGATGAAAAGAGTTCTCAAAGGTTAATAAAGACTGCTTGTAATGGAAAGTGATATAATGCAATTGTTATTCAACAGTGGCTAAAAATGAAACAGATATGAACCAATAACATACAGAATATGTTATTGCATTTTCATAATGCAGTTTAATTTTACACTCCTTCAACAATAAAAGTAAGTGATTCAAGTTTAATAGAAAAAACTGGAGTCAAAGTGAATGAAATATCTTACTTTTACAGCCATGGGAACAATTCATAACGTAGCAAATGCAAGTGCAATAATAACTTATGAGAACAAGACTGACAGGAAAGAAATCATTTTATAGTATTAAGATTGTACAAAAAATAGAACTGAATTAAACTCATTAGTGGAATAGCATAAGCCTGTACTTGAATCATATTAACAAAATTATTTATATGCTGAATTAACATTAGAATATATTTTTTTTCCTTCTCTTTCTCATATATGTATGTGTATTGGGTTTACATGGCAAGGGTTTGGTAGCAGGGGGCTGGAGGAGTGGCTTCTGTGAGAAGAGACCAGGAGCTGCCCCCATGTCAGACAGACTTTTCCAGCCAGCTCCAAAATGGACTTCCTGCTACCCAAAGCTGAGTCCTTCAGCAATGTTGGTGGCACCTCTGTGATAACATATTTAAGAAAGGATAAAACCTACTGTGCAGGAGCTTTGAGAGAGAGAGGATTGAGAAAAATGTGAAAGAAGCAGCCCTGCAGACACCAAGGTCAGTGAAGAAGGAGGGGGAGAAGGTGCTTCAGGTACTGGAGCAGAGATTCCCATGGTGAAGACCATGGTGAGGCAGGCTGTGCCTCTGCAGCCCATGGAGGGCCATGTTGGAGCAGATACTCCCAGTGCAGCCTGTGGAGGACCCTAGGTGGAGCAGGTGGAGGCACCCTGAAGGGAGCTGCAGCCCACAGAGAGCCGACGCCAGAGCAGGCTTCTGGCAGGAGCTGCAGCCCATGGAGAGGAGCCCATGCAGGAGCAGGTTTTCTGGCAGGATTTGTGTCCCATGAGGGACCCATACTGGAGCAGTCTGTTTCTGAAGGACTGCATCCTGTGGGAAGGACCCATACTGGAGCAGTTGATGAAGGACTGTATGCTGTGGGAGGGCTCCCACAATGGAGCAGGGGAAGGGTGTGAGAAGGAAGGAGGGGCAGAGATTAAACCTTATGAACTGACCCCATCCTCCTGCACTGCTCAGGGGGAGGAAGAGAAAGAAGAGTCAGGAGTGGAGTGAAGTTGAACCTGGGAAGAAGGAACAATGGGAGGAAGGTTGTTTAGTTTTGTCTTTGTTCCTCACTGTCCTACTCTTTTTTTCATTGGCAATAAATTAAAGCAGTTTTCCCCAAGTCGAGTCTGTTTTGCCTGTAATGGTAACTGGTGAGTGATCCTTCTGTTTATATCACAGCCCATGAGCTTTTCCATCTTATTTTCTCCCTCTGTCCTGTTGAGAAGATGGAGTGAGACAGCACCTGGAGGTGTGGGGGGGCTGGCATCCAGCCAAAGTTAATCCACCACAGTATAGTTTTTGCTTTATTCTCTGTACCCATAATAATTTGTCAATAAATATGTGTGGACACAGTGGCCCGTTGATATTGCAGAGAATGAAAAGAAGCATTTCTCTGAATTGCTTGGATAGGGTACTATTGGGACAAGACCCTGATTATGCCACCTGTTGACTGAAAAGTATTTTCAGCATCCACTGATGTTCCCATAGGATAAGGGTGTTATATGTGTCATAATACCAGGGAGCCCCCTTTAGAGCTAAATGGCTTTTGCATGAATCTCCAAGTCAGCCTCAATTTTCTGTTGCTAACGATGACTTTGCAGAATTTTGCTCAGATGAACAGCAACACACATTATGCAAATGCTCAGATGCCCAGTTTGGCAAGCAGAAAAGTATGTGTCCTTAAATGTAGACATGTCCTTACGTCTACATTTAAATGAGTTAGGGACTAGATGCAGATACTAATTTCTATCAGGAAAATTTTCAAAAGGTTGAGTTAAATATACAAAGGCAAAGGTAGGATATACTAGAATTCTAAAAATCAGTTTCTCCAGACAGAAAGCTAGTTAAAGTTTTCTGCTGGTCTATATTAAACTTCAAGATTTTCAAGAAACTACTATTCCAAAATGCTTTGGGACTCACTCAGAAGTATCCACTGTAGCTCTAGCTGGTTATCTGAGTTTAAAGATCAATCCTAAATTCAAGTTTAAACCAAAAATTCAACACTGACTTCTTGATTCTTTGTGTGCCCCATGGTGATGTGTCAATTCTTCAGCTACTGCAGTCAGTGGGATCATGCAGATTTGCTTTGGCACAATTAGTTTCATTCCAAATTTCATGTGAAATTTGAAACATTTTACAACTAACAAGTCCAGAGATTCTTAAACTTCTGTATGGTTCCTGGAAGCCACAGCCTGCATCAGGCATGGGTAAAATAGGAAAGTGCCTTGGACAAAAAATCAATGGTGATAGTAGAATTACATTTTTAAGTACAACAAATAGATCTTCTGTATACATATACATGGTTCAACAAAAAATAAAATTAAAAAATTAAGAAGGGAAGTGGGGCAAGCTTTGGCACTGCATGCCAGCTCATCCAAACTGACTGATTTTTGCTCCAAGTCTCTTGTTTACACTACTTCAAAATGCTGTATTCAAAATGCAGGCATGACTTTTGGCATAACTGTAGCTCTTGACAAGAACTTCTTCCAAAAGGCAATACTCATGATGTAGAACCATACCGGGCTGCCTGAACAGTTTTCTAGCGCTAATCTAGCAGGCTTTGTCACTGTTCACATGCTGAATGATGCCACATCTTCAAACTAGTGCTATAAAGCACAAGTCTGGCACATTCTTGCAGGCACTTTGAAGTGAGAAAAAACACACAAAAGTTACTATTTGTGTATTAGGTCCACAGGACCCAGAGACAAAAACAATATTGTGTGACATAACCAGCTCACACCAGCCATAAATTCTCAGAGTATGTGCTAGCTGGATTTTTGTATTTACTTGTTAGGCCAATTAGAAGCAGGCCTGTGCTCATTTCACATGCACTCAAAATGTCTGAAAGCATATGAGTGCATTAGTGTCTGCCAGATCTGCTCCATCACACATATTTTTTGGAGCCTATTCTGGGCATGAATTAAAGCACCCAGGGCCTCGTAGGCTCCACTGATCTAGTCCTCCAAGCTCTGCTCTTCCAGCTGCTGTAGGAATGAGAAGCAACGCAGGAAACTGAGAGAGGAGGGGGAAGGAGACTCCTCTCATCTTCTCTCTTCCTGGTTGGCAGCATATTGCTTGTTTGGGCATTTCTGAATTGGTGCACTTGGCAGTGGCAGAGAGAGAATCAGGCTGGCTGGTGCTGTGCAGAAAGCTAATGTGATCAAAGGCACCCAGTATTGCGGCCAAGGTACTTGCTTGGTCTTGATTCTTTATGAAGAGACATACTCAGGGACCTGCCCTGAAGCTACTGCAGAACTAAACCTTGCTGATCCATGAATTGAGGGCAATAAAAAAGAATTTTAGCCGCTTTGCAAAGACTCACTTAATCAACTCCACTAAGTCTAAAAGGCAGCAAAAAATATTTACAAGTGCAAGAGCTACTATTTAGCCAAGAATCTCATGCTATCTAAAAAATCAGCTCTGCATGGCTCAGCTACTAATAAAAGCATGGTAAAACACTTGTTTTATCTGTCAGACATATGGATAACAAGAAGGTTTGCTCATAAAGGGCAGACCAATATGCCACCACTAATACGCAGAGGAACTTTGATGAAGTGCTCTGATGAATTGCACTTTTTCCCTACAGGTATCATTGCAGGGATGCAATGCTGTCTCAACCTCTAGACTTTAGTGTTCTTGCTTTATCTGTACCATAGCTTCTACTCAGAACATGGGACGCTGGTCTCTGTGGCAAGGGACATAAGTTATCTAGTCCCAATTACACTGCTACAGTGAACACACAATTGAACATGATGGTATAAGCATCTCTATAGAATAAAAATCTGTTGGAACTCCTGTCTAATTTCCTTTTTTCTCTTCTAGAAACAACTTAAAGCAAAGAATCAAAAAATGAAATAAGTTACTTGGCCTTAAATTATTTAACTCTGAAAATCTTTGGATACTATATATATCTAAAAATGAACAAGCAATCAGTTTTTAATGTTCTCCAGTTCAGCCTTCCCACGCCCTGAGTTTGCAGGATCAGAGACCGTCTTTCTTTTAATCAATCTCTATCCTCCTGAGAGATTTTTGAACCTCTCATGACATCTCTGGATTAAACTGTTATTAAGTCCTCCTTCTGCAGTCACATTAAAAGACATTGCTTTATAACATGCTATTCTATCAATCTGCTGGAATTTTTGTATTTCAAATCATTACAAAGATATAGATGTGTATTTTTATACCATTTACATTTGGAAAATACTTTTATTTTCTGTAAAATATCACATCACCATTCTTTCCTTCCACTGTAAAGATATTTACCTCTAACATGATAATATCCTTATATGTGGTAGATGCATTTAAATAACTTTATTAAATGGGAAATTTAATATATTGCACCAGATTTTCTCAATATCCTTCAATATTTTGATATGTCAGAAAAAAACACTGATAAAAATGTGTATTCATTATTTCACTCCCTTCCTCATTATTCTAAACACATATTCTTGCTGCTCTGTTGCCTTCTGATTTAAACCTTTCTGATTTGTGCAAACTCAGCAGCCAAGGTGTATACGGCTTGCCTACTGCAGCATTTACCCAAATGAACACATATTGTAGACCTTCTTTATGAAATTAGATACCAGAAACCCTGTAAGAGGGGAAGAATCCTAAATGGTGATCTGGAGAAAGGGATATAGATTCTGTTCTGTGGGATCGCTATTCACTGATGTCTCTAAGTACAAAAAATAATGGCTGTTAATGACACTTCAAAGAGACTGAAAAAAATCCAGGATCTAGCCATGCAATGTTATCAGAGGACCATAACTAAGCCTGTGACTGAGATGTTTTATCAATTTCAAGATCTGTCATCTTATTCAACTAAGAGCAGCATGAGATACCTCTGGGAGGAAATTTTCTGCACTGTTGTAATTCTTTCCATTTCAGAATATCTTCTTGTTCTCCTTCCCTTAACTTTCCACCTCTTGAAAGAGTATATACTTATCACTTCTCGCCTACTTCAGATTTTCTGGGTCTTGGTTTAGGGATAAAATCTTACTCCATGGATATTGATATTGCTAGGTTATTACCACCTGGGTTTACAGGTGATTCCAGACTTATTCATTAGTCCTACAAGCACTGCTGAATTCAGGCACTTCATTTCTTTCAACAAATATGTGATAAAAATGAGACGTTATGTCTGGTTTTTACCTTCTCTGCAGTATAATACGACATTATCCAATACATATATTTTAGTAGCATATAAAAGTCTGTAATAATATCATTTTTTGATACCTCTAATTTTTCAGTACTATCTTTTACATTGTGAATATAGATAGATAGCCTATCTTCTCTACCTGACCACCTGGGCTAAAATTTGCTTTTCAACAGGAGTGCAGTGAATGTCCTCTGTTTCAAACTCACATACATGCATGTGCTTATTAGTTCACTGTAAAGGGTATAGTAATGAGATACAAAAATCTTGCACACATCTAGTTTTCTTTCTACAGGAAGAAAACATTCTGTGGCAGTATACAAAAATGTGCCTTTCTTATTTTTTGTAGATTCTTTTGTAGCCCTAAGGCTCTAATCGCTTTAAGTATCATAGGCATTTCATAATTCCCCTCCCCCTACAAACTGACATAAAACAATGGAAAAAAATCCTGTCAGATGCAGTGCTATATCAATAAACAATGTATCCTTCTTAGATGACAAACTAGCTAAATATAAAAAATGAAGATATTCTAACAAACATTTCAGAAAGGAAAATAAAACCAACAAGGCAAGTTGCACAATTACCCGTTTCTGCCATATTAGACATGTACCTTTCCCTGACTGGGTTAGTTTCATATAGTAAGGTTTCTGAATGTTCACATATAACCAAAATGCCCTAGCTGAATCTGATTTTCACATTGCTCCACCCAAATTAAGACAGTAGAATTCATTACAGACTGGAGCCAGATCAGCTTCTGTGAATACCTTTTCACCTTGGTGATTTATTGTTCATCTCTAATATTAAACTATTGATTATTTGTGCTGCTACAACTGACCAATCTATCAGAGAGTTTTCATTTCTATGTTTTAATAAAGGATTTCACAATAATGAGCTGCAATATAATGGCCTAGAATTAGAACTTTTTTTTTTTTTTTTGGCTATGGGTCTGTGCATATGGTTTAGTGTTTTTAACATACACTAAAAGGAAAGCTACATTTCTACAACATTTGCTTACGTTAAAGCCAAGACACCTGGTTTTGGTATATAAGATGACAATCTCCACATGGTAACTAGTAGTTGCAACTCCCTTTCCCTGCCCTTGATAAGTTCTAATCTGTGCAAACTCTATTCCTCACAATAACTTCATTTCGGTCAGGATTTTAGCAAAATGACAGTGCCTCCAACAAAATTTATTGTTTGTTAATATTCTAATTCACACAATGTGCATTCAGAGTGCAGGTCTGTTCTTAGTGTTCTTGTCAAGATATAAACTTCTCTTGGCCCACAGCCTTACCTAGCTCAATTAATTATTTAAATTTGTAGGTATTTTCCTGCCTAGTATATTTCAGTCCTTTTTGTGCTGCAATTGCAAATCACAATATTCTTCAGAAACTTGCTTTCTGCCTTGTCCCCCTATGCACTGAAAGATGCTTGAGGCTTACTTTATTTAGTTATTGCCTTGGTTATTTCTGATATTGTGCATTAGGGAATGTTGGTAAAAATAGTTTTAATTTTATGGACCTGGAGATATGGTTGCCTCTGATGGAATAATGTTATACCTTTGTTTCATCATGTAAATCTCTATTCACTGGTTTCACAAGATACCTTTGCCATTTGACAGATGGGTCACACATGCCATCCACTTAGACATGTATACAACTAGCTAGGGTGCATGTTGCTTTTCAAAATACAGATAAAAACCTTCCTGCACTTTAGATAGCCCGTCTCCTCTGTGCCATTAATATGGGTTAGTAACACTCACATGATTAAGTCTACTTCACAGCCTAGATTATTTTCTTTCTCTTGACTCTCATTAGCAAGGGCAAGTTTCCAGCCTATGTGGTAGATCTACAATTTGCAAAGCAATGAAAACAGCATTGTTTCCAAACTATATTCCTACAGTTACACCACCTACTTCTATGGAAATAAAATGCAACTGCTATTGCACTTAGTTTATGTCTGGGCTCTCTTTCCTTTCTTTCTTTCTTCCTTCCTTCCTTCCTTCCTAGCAATAGAATTTATGAATTCAAGAGAGCTGCTGTGGCGTTGTGGAAATAATATTCCTGGGACTATTGAAAATATCAGAAACATAAACTTAGTATGTATTCAAAAGTGACTGAAATGGAGAAACCTTTCATTGCTATTGCTCCTGCTGCTATTCTGACATTCCTTTCTTGTTGCAGACAGCATACGTGGGATCAGCATATTTTATAAGGATTTGATCTGGAGCATAACTACTGAGCATATTTGAGCTGCTCAGTCCAGCAAGCATATGAAGTCCCGCGTGTATATGAGCATATGTAGAGCAATGTCAAACCTGTTGCAAGCAGAGGATGTTGTGGGTGGAAGAGCAACGCAGGAGAGAAGCAAGCAATAGAAAGAACAGTAAGAGCCCTGAGGGAAAAAGATACAGGCAGCATGGGAGAGGTTGCAGGGAGAAACTGGACTATCAGCTACATGGCTGGATAACAGCAACATAAAAAGAGGAAAAGAGCAATTCATAACCGAAAGGACCATTGGGAGAATAAAAGGCATCAATAAACCTCTTTTTTAAAATCGTTTTCCCTGCAAAATAGTCCAGAGTACAGAGGAGAGTACTTCTGAGATACATGGCCTCAAGAGATAAGAATTAAATGGAGACTTGGGAGTCATGAATGGGAGCAATATATGGGACTCCCTGACATATGATAGGCTCACTGGGAATAAATTTCTTTGAGCATAGTTTTAAACTCTTCTCTAGGTTTGCCAGGCTCATAAACAGACTTGTTTACTGAAATTCAATGGAGCATGTTAAAGTCAGACTGAAAAACAGGGTCTGTTTCAGCACAAGGGAGGCCAGAGTGGGCTGGTGTCACTCATCACTGCCTCTCAAGGTGATCAGGAAAGCTGTAAGGAAAGCATATAGGGAGCCCCAAGACCACACAGCACCCTTTGAGGGAGTCAGCATCTCCCTAACTCCTCATAGCAAAGGCTGTTATAGCTCCATGGTTGCGTGTGCTCCGTGGCTTGGGTCTGTTGATGAAAAGTTGTCAAAAAAGTATGCATGAGGATTACTTAAAAGTATAATCTATTAAGATATTTGTGGAACTTGACCCACTCAGTTACTAAAGGGATGGCAAAAAAAATCAAAATTTTAGTGCAGGCATGCTCAGATGGAAGTACTTTTAAGTTATAAACTAACAAAGAGTGCCAAATTCTGCCAGCTTTACATTTGTAAATTCAAAATTTATGCACTACCTGTGTGGCTCTCAAATTATATGAGTATTACTGTTCTATAGAGGGTGCTCACTTTTTGTAGGTATTTGCTCCATGCCATGTTTACATATACACATACAGGCACTCATGCAGACTGCATGCACCGTCTGCCACCAACAAAAATTCTCGTACTTACACTTCAATCCCTCTCCCTTCAGCAATCTGTAAAAAAACTGACCCTGGCTGTGACCAGATTAAACAGTGCAAAAATTCTCCCTCCAATTTCCAGTGCGTAGATACCCTACAAAGCCTTGGTAAGAAATCGTTTGTGCTCGTGCATGGTGAGCCAACAAGGGTCTCTTTCAGTCCCAGTGCCAGCTTCAAGTGCACAGATATTCAGCTTGCAAAGGTAGGTTTTTCCATCCCTAACATTTCTGAGTCTGCCCTCAGGCTTGAGATCTTGCTTTGGACTTCTCTTTCTTGTCCCTGGCTTCACAAGTCCAATGAACGTAATGCTCTCTTCACAAGGACAAAATACTCAAAAAGAGAAAAAGAAATGCAAAATGGAAAGGGAGAAAAGATGGACGGGATTTTTTTGTAGCTTTTTTAACTGCTCCCCATTTCTCACTCCCTTGAGAACCACACAAGCACACCAAGCTGCTGTGCTGAAAATTACCATATTCTGAGAGGAGGATTATTGATTCAGTCTATTTGCATTAAAATCTTCTTTGCATTACCATATCTCCTGTTCTTAATTCCAACTAGATTTTAAAGGCATAATGTGTCATAATTAATCACTAAAACATTTTGTGTGTGGAGACAGATTTTGCCTTTTGAAAACCATTTTTGAACACATGAAGGAGAAAATAGTATTTGGGAATAGCAAACATAGGCTTACCAAGGGTGAATCTTGCCATGACTGTGGACAAAAGAAGAGAAGCGGATGCTGTTTATCTCAGCTGTAGCAGGATTTTCCTCATGGTGTCCCACAACATCCCTGTATCCAAGTAAGGATGTTAAGATCTGAGAATAGGGGACTGCTACAGGTGAAAATCTTTGTGGGTTGTCAGCATCGAAGTGCGGTGGTTAATGGTTTGCATTTTGCCAGTCAGCGGAGTTCCTCAGGAGTCAATTCTGGGATCATTCAATATCTTTTATTCTGTTCAATATCTTTAACCTAGAAGAGGACATGGGGTGCACCCTTATCAAGTCTGGAGACAGCCCCAAACTGAAGGGAACCAAAGAGACATTTGGAAGGACTTAAGCAGGCTGGAGGAATGAGCTGATATTCATGAAATTCAGCAAGGACAAATGCAAAGTACTGTACCTAGGATGAAATAATCCTTTTCAGAAAACTGCAGCCAGTATATGGGGGCCATGATTATGCCCCTCTGAGAAGCACTGACTAGGTCATATGTGAAATATTGTGTTCACTTTTGGGACCTCCAGGGCAACAAGCGTTTTGACAAACGGAAGCAAGTTCATCTGGTCAGGGGCTGTGAGGAGAGGAGGCTGAGCCACCAGGACTTATTAAGCCTGGAGAAGAGACAGCTTTGAGCACACCTAACAGCAGTCCTCCCAGACTTACAGGAAGATCATCAAGAAGATGGGACCACGCTCTTTACTGAAGTGCAAGTGAGGTCAGGGAGAGAATGAGATAGCAATCATAAATTGTAACGGGGAACATTCCAACTAGATATAAGGAAAATTTGCCACCTTGAAGATAATTAAGCTTTCAAGCAGATTGTCCAGAGACTTACGGAATGGAGGTCCTCAGAGATTTCTGAGACCTATGTGGTCAAATCCCTGAACAGCTTAGTCATTGAGTGTTGACCCTGCTTGGAGTAGGAGGATCTAGGGATCCCCTGAGGCTACTTGTGACCAGAATAATTATACGATTCTAAGGTCCACAGATCATTCATGAGACCTCAGCACTATTGTCAAGCAGTAGGAAGTCTGTTATTCTCATTTTGTGTATATTATGGGGCTAATGTGTGTCAAATTGCTGAAGCTATTCCCTGGGAATTCCTATCTGACACTTTTTCTCCAAGTTAGTATTTGGGAAAGGGTAGTCTATACCCCTTTAAGTTGTGCTTAAATGGTGAAATTCTTATTTGACTGCAGGACAATTCTGTGTGAATTTTCTTCTGCTTGTAGCCGTAATGGTATTATTTTCATGAATTGATGGTAGATCCTTCAATCTCAAATCAGATTAATGTTTTGTCTTACCTTATGTTTCTATCTACAAGTCCCCAGTGACTCTAAGATTTCTAACATTAAAACCACTCTTATTTTTAGCTCTGTTGAACAAGATGTTGACAACTAATGATTCTTAGTGCAGTGATTCTGTTTCTTAGTGTCAGTGTTAAAAACTAATCACAGCTTTCGTCCACAGAATTGTTAGTAAGTTCTATCTCTGACTGAGATTTCTAATTACCTGCCAGACCAGGTGCTATGAATGTTATCAGTGATGTGCTTAAACGCTTACTTCTCTGAAAATTACATGAATTGATGTTTTATGAAGTATGATTTATATTTAGAAGTTTGGTATGTTGGGATGATGACTTTTCACAAGATTTTGGAATGATAGGTTTGATATGTGTTAACTTCTCTTTCACTGAAGCATTTTCAAGTGAGACTACTTCAGGGAAGTGAGAATAATAGTGTAGAAAAAGTACAAAACATTTTTTTACTCCTCCCACAGACCTCATATAATATGTATCATGTTTATTTCAAGGAGATAAAATTTTCTGCGCCATCAATATAGGTTCTTTTATTTGACCTACTGTGTAGTTCCAATAGGCTTTAATAGGCTTTTTGATGTATATATTAATTTCAGACCAGTATAAGAAACCTTTGGCCCTTCTCTTTTAGATTTTTCATTCTGCAAGTGACCTACTCGTGTTGCCTTTTTAGTTATTTTGTTTATTTCCCATAACTTCTTAAGAATCACATTCTCATGTTTTAGAGCAAGACCCGGTATTGAGAGAATCTGTAAACTGATGGGACATACTCAAAAGCACAGACTTGACCATGCTGTAATAACAATCTTAATTGTTTTCTGCCAGTACTGGTTCTCATGCCTTTTTACAGTAGACTGAGTATCTGTCCATGTGTGCTAAGAAGTGGACTTCTATTTAAACTAGGAACTATTCACATTTTTTGAAACATTTTAACACTGCTGAGGTACAACATGCACTGGAAAGACCTTCACAGTATTAAGAAGAGGGGAGGGGAGGTAAAGAGCAAAATCAAGGGCATTTTTGTAGCTCCATTCTATTTAAGGGAAACATAACATGAAATCAGTCCTAATCTACCATTTATGAGATTTCTTAGAAGTTGTTCCTTTAACCCCAGTTCAGTGATTGTTTTCTTGCCTTTCTTCCTTTTTTCTTCCCCTTAATTTCTTTCTTATTTTGATTGAAAATGCTCTGAAAGTGTGTATTTATTGATGGGACAACTCTTGACTCATGATGTCAGAGGGACAGTCTCGCTCCAAGCACATTTAAAGAGCCATCTAATGGCCACCCTAATGGTCCTAGCCCTTGATCATAACCTCATCTGAAGCTTCATCTAGCCATTCTTGTCCCATAAAAAGCATTATACTACTTTCTTCACATGCCTCCTGTCCAGGTTTTTACTATTCTTTTTCTTCTGCATTATACAGGTGATTCGGAAAGACAAAAATGAAATCTAAAAAGGCAAGGTCCTGCTACTACGAAATTGTTTTACATAGGTTTCAGTACAGTCTGTGGGTGTTTTGTCATTGATGACACTGGGAGAAGAATTGGGCTCTACGCGCTCATTGTAATTCAGTGGCTCCGTTGAAGAGTGCACAGTGTCACTAATAAGCTCCCATCAGAGAACAGTAACGGGAAACTGGTTTCCTGCCGCCAGCTGTGTACCTTACTGTGCCCTGCTACTATTGAAAATGAAAATGACATATGAATTCTACTGATCAGAACATATTATGGCAACATGCAGAAAGGAGCAAGTTTCATTTTCCACAACAGAAAGGAAGATACACTGTGAAGGCTAAATGTTCCAAAGGACAGGTATCCTGGGTATACTCTGGGTAAAAGATAGGTGTCCTGGGGACACTTTGTATTAAAGAGAGCTGAGTGTCTGACAGCAAAGCAGGAACAGTCAGATGAGTGAAGATGCATGAAACATTAAAGAAAAAAGCTAATTATGTGTTTAACTGAATCGATGATAAACATGGGATTGTTAAGATTTCTTTATTGTTGTTTTGCTTTTTTGTTGTTGTTGTTTTAGTTTTTGTTTTATTTTTTTTAACTGACTGATAGGCAGAGTCTTGGTCCTGAAAGGACAATCTTATTATTCATCTCAATCTACATCTTTCACACTAGATGAAATCTCAGAGGTGGGTATAGCTGTAAGCACTCTTTTCAGTGCCTCTGTAGGCTGCCTTTTGAAGGTTAGGTGAGCACCAAAATGTTACCTTTTGTCTTCTGTTTTGATTTTCTTGTGTACCACGAGATTCCATGTCTTCCCTTTTGAAGCTTATTCTGTATGTTGCTTCTGTGTTGCCTGTATCCCCTTCTAGTCCCCCTTATCTCTCTCTTAGCTTTCCTCTGCTTTTCGAGCTTTATCTGTGCAATTCCTTGGAGCTTCATGGTGAAGAGACATGACTTGACTGCAAGCTTTCAGGAGTCACAAATGAAATGAGCTTAGAAACGCTGTGTCTCTAGATCCCAAGTGCAAAAAACTTTCCTAAATGCTGTAGTTTTGCCAGTCAATTACTGAACCCTGTGAGAAAAGCATGAAGTAATAAAATTATGGGCGATACTGAAAGGAATACCAGAAAGCAGAAACAGTCTTGATTTAATGGAGAGGAGCATTATTGATTCCTGTCCTCCACAACAGGGCTTAAAAGCAAATAAAATCCATTACTTTCAATGGCAGACATTTTAAAAGCTGCTGTCTGTGTAATGTTTCAAAACACACTGAACTGGAGTTGCATTGTCTCTTTTCTTGTACATTTCTGTTGTACCAGGGAAAAAGTTTTGCTGTTACACCATTACAAGCACTAATTTCCTAATGACTACAATCAGTATTTCCATAGATCCAATTGCACCTGGGTTACCAGCTTGTCAAATCTTCTCAACCAAACAGGATCCAACATTTCAAAATAAAATCTCCAAGGAAATCCTAGACCTAGCAGGAAATTCTTTTGGACACTTGGAAATCCCTGACTTTCATTCTGCATCACTTCCAATCCTCAATGTGTAGCCAGGGAGAACCATGATCTTTGAAGTGTCTTTTTTTTCAAGTAAATAAGACAAGATCATCTGGATTCCTTCAAAAGCTGTGGTTTACTTGGGGCAATGTTGTCATCAGTTATGGTTTTCTTTCTTTCTTTCACTTCTCCCTTGCATTTTCAGCAAGTACCTCCCTTGCATTTAGAAGTACCTTCTTATAAAAGGTCCTTGCTGAATCAAATCTGGGAAAACTGCTGTATGTTATGTCCACTTGTTCTTCACCTTCGTTTTTGAAATGGCCTCTGTTTCTTCCTGCAGTAAAATATGCAGTAGAAAGTACCTTCCCATGAAAGGTCCTTTTTGAATCATATCTTGGAAAAAACTGTGGTGGTTCAATAGCAGCAGAATGTCAGCCAGCTTTCACTCCCACATTCCTCACTTGAAGAGAAAGTACTATGTTGGGCACAACATTATAGGATTCTCTTGGGTAGAAGAATTTATAACTATAGGGTATGATCTTCCAGTTCTCTTTCTTCTTCCCCTCTCTTTTCTCTTTTTGTTTTCTTTTGTTTGGGTTTTTGTGTGTGTGCATATCGTTTTCTTTGCTTCTGTTTCTCCTCTAGGTCTTGGGGTATTATTTATAATATATCCTATACTTACTCATTTTTTATGAAAAAAAAAAAGCAAGAAAAAAAAGCAATCTTTCGGTGTAAAAACTGATTATATACTGCAAACCAGACTGCCTTGCTACTTTGGATTATTGAAGCAAAGAACTGCTTGGATTTATCAGAGAATCGAGGCAGCTTTTACTCCTGCATTAGTCAGTCAGCATGGTATTAGTGTTCCCAGCCATTTGACAGAGATGGCTGTGCAGCTGCACGATGTGCTATCTGCATTATAACTAGATCCAACTTTGCATATATGCTGGAACTATACTTCCCTGTGTACTCCCATACAGGACTATTTGCAGATCTGTTATTTTCAATTATAGCAGATTTTTTTTTTTTGGTATTATAAAAGATCGTATGCAAGGCAGAATGCTATTTAATGTAACAAAAGATGAAATTAAATGCCTCTCTGCCCTTTCACTGGAAGTTTGATCAATGAGAGAAGCTTCTCATCCTTCCTGAAGCATCGGTACCAGAATAGGTTGTTCAAGGAGGCAACTAAGTCCCTATAGTACTTGCCTGATCTAGCCTTTCCCCAACTTGCTTACACCTATCCATCTTTGAGGGACAATAAGAGATCTCACAGGCCTGTGAATGTGTTTGTGAATAATTTTGCATATCATTAGCTATTTCTACAAGCTTGCTACAAGGAATTAACAGACAGGCACTCTGTTCCATGTAATGAATGAAATGGAATAAGCTGCACCACATACTCCCTTCTCCATAGTATATTACAACTTCATGGAAAAAACATCTGACATTAGTTTACTTGAAATCCTCTTTGCAAACACTTTCTCCGTTTTCCTCCACTGGCATTTTTTTAATTATTTTTATTTTTAGTTTTTGTTCTTATTGTTATTTTTTTCTCTTAACTGAAGAACCTCTAGCTATCAGAAATACTGGGTTTTGAACCAGGCATAACATTTTATGATATCCACTGTTTTGCTTAGTAGTTATTCGAAATCAGAGTTGGTGTTTGTAACTGATAGTTCTTTACAGCAAAACAATTAAGTTATGGAAAGAGCTTATAGACTGCTAACGTTAACTTCCTCTAAACACAACTTGTCTTGTTTATTGAATTCCTAGGGAGTTTTTAGGCTTCGTAAGCCTTCTAGAAGTGTCAGTTACCCCTATGGCTACTTATGTAAGGCAGCGCAAATTGTCTCCTCAGGATCCATCCACTAAGCAACAAGTCTTCTGTTTCAGAGCTTTGGAAAAGCTATTAGTCTTTTTCTAACTCTAATTTACTGATTCTATGATCAATGTCTTTTCCAAGTCTTTAAATGACAAACTCTCAAAAATCTGAAGTCTTTCCTTTTGTAAACTCTATTTTCTTCTCTACCCTTTTAAAATTCTATTTCAGATAGAAGCTTAATGATAACAACCTGGGAGTGACATACATGGGTGACCTGCAGAAAACAATTACTCTCAGTGTGAGATTTATGAAGAATATAATTCAGTGGGCCATCAACAGCTGTCTCTTCCTAGCATCTCAGAACTGTAAAGAGCTGACTCTGAATGTTTTTAACTTCTAACATTAATTAAATGTTCACAAGACTTTCTAATTAATTATATATATTGGTTTTCAGGGTTTTGAGTGACCTTTCAAACATTTTGTTCTGCAGAAATTAAGAATGCTTATTCTTCTGTATTTTAAGGAAAATGGAGATCATTTATATAAACGAAGAATAAGAACATTTAACATTATTGTGAACAAGTAAATATGTAAATATAAGTACATACACACACTCCTACATATATACAGACATATGTGTGTAAGCCAAATGAACATTTTTTTCTCCTAGCTCTCTGCTTGGCATCATAATTTATAAACAAATAGATACAATGTAGATAACAAAAATCCACTCTTTTTGTCAAAGTGTCACCCTCCCTACCACTGGTATGCAAATGTGCATTTTTTAACCTAGCTCTCTGCTTGGCGTCATAATTTATAATCCAATAAATCCACTCTAGGTAACTAAAATTGATCCTTTTTTTGTTAGAGCATCACCGTCCCTACCACTGGTATGCAAATGTGCATTTACAAAACCTATCTTTTTTGTTTTGAATCATAGAATAATAAAGTCATTTAAGTTAGAAAAGACCTTTAAGAGCATCAAGTCCAGCCATAAACCTAACACTGGCAACTCCACCACTAAACTATGTTCCTATGTGCAACATCAACATGTCTTTGAAATACCTCCAGGGATGGTGACTCAACCACTTCCCTGGGCAGCCTGTTGCAATGCTTGATAACCCTTCCAGTGAAGAAATTTATAGAAATAAAATTTATTGAAAGAAATCTTGAAAATTAAATTTTTGAAAATAAATTTTGAGAAATAAAATATTGAAATAAAAGAGGCTTGAACAGACTTCACAAATGCACATCAAAAAAGAACTGCTGTAGATCTGGATTAAACTGAAAAACAAAATCTTAAAATAAACCCAAAATTTTTGGAAATTATCTAATAATAATTTTATCCATTCTGCTGCCTAAAGGTATCAGAGTTTTTGATCACGTCTAACATATGCATTAATGGTTATGCTCATCTTCCATTTAAAAGCTCCCTAATGTAGGCTTTTCTTCCTGTACAGAACAGACCTTTTAATTTTGTCGTCCATGTAGGAAATAACAGCTGTTCTTGAAGATACTTTCAGGACTAAGCTCAGAAAGTGTGCCCATGTGATCCTCATGAGATTCAACAAGACCAGTTTCAAGGTCCTGCACCTGGGCAACCCCTGGTATCAATACAGTCTCGGGGATGAAGGGGTTAAGAGTAGCCCTGCTGAGAAGGACCTGGGGGTACTGGTAGATGAAAAGGTGTACAGGAGATGACAACGTGCACTCACAGCCCAGAAAGCCAACTGTATCCTGGGCAACATTATAACAAGCATGGCCAGCAGGTCAAGGGAGGTGATTCTCCCCCTCTACTCTGCTCTCGTGAGACCCTACCTGGAGTACAGCATCCAACTCTGGAGTCCTCAGCACAGGAAAGACATGGACCTGTTGGAGCGAGTCCAGAGGAGGGCCATGAAGATGATCAAAGGGCTGGAGCACCTGTCCTACCAGGACAGGCTGAGAGAGTCGGGTAGTTCAGCCTGGAGAAGAGAAAGCTCTGGGGAGACCTTATTTTGGCCTTTCAGTACTTAAAGGGGGCCTACAGAAAAGACGGGGACAAACTTTTTAGCGGGTCCTGTTCTGATAGAACAAGGGGTAATATTTTTAAACTAAAAGAGAGTAGATTATAAGGAGTAAACTTTTTACAATGATGGTGGCGAAACACTGGCACAGGTTGCCCAGAGGGGTGGTAGATGCCCCATCCCTGGCAACATTCAAGGTCAGGTTAGATGGGGCTCTGAGCAAGTTGAAGATGTCCCTGATCTGATCATTGCAGGAGGGTTGGACTAGATGACCTTTAAAGGCCCCTTCCAACATAAACTATTCTATGATTCTATGACTGTTACACTCTCGTGTATCTAGCACAACCTGAAAGCATAACTGACGAGCATTAGCAACAAACTCTAGTCAGTCACTCTGAAGATCACTGAGCAAGAAGCTTAATGGTCCTGATTAAAATATCCATCTACCAAGTGTTCTTGACAGCTGAGCTTGAAAAATTTGCTATAAAAAAGATAACATTAAGAATGCTTTAAATGGGCCTGCACTTCTAATCAATTTGGCAGCTACAAAAGAATATAGAGTCTTAGATTATTTTACTATTTATATACAACTACCTTATTAGGGCCATACTGGATGGATACAACATGGGTGTGAGAGTTTTTGTGACTACATATATGCACTACATCTTTGATGATCTTTGCAATCATTGTGGTCATAAATAACCATTACTTCATTTTCTGTGGTAGGAGAGGGTCATGTTTTCTGTTTTTCACTCTGAAAGCTACTTTCTAGCAGTATTTTTATAAACTTGCAGAAGAAGTAAGAAAAACTTCTCTGGAACCTTTTAATTGTGGCCAATTAAACAGCACGCCAAAACAGGAGAATTTAAGCTTCAAAATCCACAAGGGATTTGGAATTGCACTGAATGTTCCTGGCTTTGCTCCATGGGGTGTGATGACACAAAAGCTTTTATAGAAAATCTCACCTTAAGCAGCTATTTCAACTCTTTAATCCTAGATACTGGTTAATTTCAGTAGTTCTCTTTCAGAAATTAATCATCTAGACAAGATAAGTTCAGGCTGTGACCAAAATATCCAAAAAGCTTTCTACAGTCCACTGTACCCCACAACATTTACAGTTAATGAGGCTAGTACCAGTGATACCAACCTTTATCTTATCAGTATCTGTATGTTTTTAATGAGATTTTATATGATTTTTCACTGATTTTAATGCTCTATTAGTTTTCTATTTTCTTGCTGTTCAAATAAATTTGATCTCTTCTTCTGCCTTAATAATGTCTTATCCAAGTTATCATTTTTACTTGCAATTAATCTGTTTTATGTTATTAATTTTACTTGCAGCCAAATTACTTTAACTGTAAAAAAAAAAATCCTTATAATTATTTCACACATTTAAAAACCAGCATTGATCTTGGAGGACTTGGATTCCTTTATGTGTGGCTTGTTCCTTTTTTCAAAAAAATAGAAAATAGTTTTCTTTCCTTCTGCATCTCCACTACAATAGATTGTAAAACCCAGTGTGTTTTGTTTTGTTTTCAAATATGATTTTGGATTCCTTCACAGAAAAGTGTTGTCCTCTGAGGAATAATTTCTCACTGCTGCTGATAAATCAAGAGGTGTAATTGAGAAAGTAGAAAAAGAATCTTCATTGGGTTCAAGAAAGGAATTCTCCTTGATAGTGCTAGTACTAATGAAGGGAAAAATCCAAACTCACTGAACAATTTATATTCTATAAACATCTTAGTATACAGCAAATTATCAGCTTAAGGCTTTTGGGATTCCAGATGTAGGTTTGCTAACATTAACAGTGTGTTAGAGATGTGTTCATACCAAAGGGTTCAGTGGTAAGTAGTTATATATTTTGTCAGGAACTTCAAATTGGAAGCAAATGTAGTACATTCATATATTAAGGCCTGTCATTATTACATTGCCTTAAAATAAAAATTGCTTTGTGAGACATTGCTTTAATCAAAACAAAAACCCAAGGAAATATTCACATATTCCCTCTGAGGGATCCCATGAGGCAACATAATGGAAGTATATATGAATGGTTGCACAAAGTTTAACTTCTAACAAATATTGTCATTAGCTCTCTGCAGTGAAATCTATGAGGCTGTACACCAAAGTTTTCTAGCTGACCTCACTGTCTTAATAGATCAGGAGATTGTAGGGAAGCGAGAAAGTACTTCAGCATTAAACAGTACAGGCATTGCCACCTCAATATTTCCACTACTATACAACACAAAATTTAGTTCGACTAGATAAAGGAAAATAAACAATTTTTGTGTATTTTTAGCTATTTGTAGCTCTAAAAAAGTGACAAAAGATCTGCACAGTAGTTCCCAATTGAGTCACTGGGAACAGATGGAATCACAAGAATAATCCTGATTTATAGGATTCTTTAAGTACTGTTCTTGAAAATTACTTCCTTTACTAGGCAGGTAAAGTCTGATCAACAAGTTGTTGAGAAGAAAAAAGGCCAAAAAAATTCATATAAACATTCTTTAGAAATTAAGCAAATGTTGATATGTGGTATTAAGAACATAAATTTAAGCTACTGTTTTTGAAAATATTGCCTGAGATGGGGAAGGCTGGTAAAGAGGTTGTCTTTATTGAAATTGCCACTGGTGCCTTTTTAAAATGTTCCCTAGTGAACTTCTCTCATGCAAGGCAGTCAAAACGTGAAATTTGGGAAAGACCACAAAGCAAACTAAGAGAGTTGAATCTTCATAGATCAAAGTTAAAAGTAAGGTCTGCTGAAGGACTATTGAAGCAAAGACACTGTGCCTTGCTCTATTTTTATCACAATAGCTAACCAGAATCCCAAGCATTAGAGCAAAGTAATTCAACATTACATGTATGTCAATATCTTCCCCTGCCCCCCAAAATAATCGATTTGCCTATTGAGATGTCTGTTTAGCAATCACAGCAAAAAAAAACCACAGACACTAATAAATCATGATGCTTTCTCATGTTTCCATTTCTCTTAGGTTTCTGCTACTTTTTATGAACGGGATGTTTACATACATGCTTTAAATGTGCATTTTCAAAACCAAATCAGGGTAAGATAACATCTGTAAAACAAGCAGGAATGAAACATGTAAGTTGTATCAAAGTTAAGGATTGCCAAACCAGTATTTAGAGGTTGCTTGAGAGCTTTTCTAAACAAATTCAAGAGCCATGGGGTGTAAGAATACCCATGTCAATAGTACCGTCATTCTTTTGACATTGATTTTCAAAATACATGCCAAGCAATTTGCACTGTGTACTGTAAAAATGTCAGTCAGAGGTAGAAAGGTGGCCACAAGGGATGACAGTGGTAAAATGTTACATAGTATCAAAATCCTAGCTTTAGTGGAAAAAAGACCAGCAACAGAAAAGTTAGGATTCTAATAAGGACCAAGGAAATCATAATTAAAGGGGGTAAATTTTACTCTTTCTCCACCTTAGCTCAGCTGATAGTCCCCCCACAAAGTCTTTGAAAAACAGATTTAGTGACAATAATGAGTTAACAACCACTAGCAGACTCCTAGATCCCAACTATTCCTTATTTATATATTTCTACATATGAAAAGAAACTGTCACAATACAAAAAATCCAAATGGATCTTCCCATATTGTCAGTCAGATGGAAACTAATGCCATAGAAGAATATGACCTTATAAAATATCAGTTTTTGGTTGAAGTAGGTAAACAAGATCAAAGTCTTTGGAGATACAGATTCAAATACACTTCATTCTTAGATGCAGTAAATTTGCTTCATGGTTTGTAGACGTATATGAAGGTTCATTTGGTGAAAATCATGGCTGCTGATCAAGAACAAATTAAAACTAGAAAATTACAAATTTTTATGGAAAGCAAGCCAGAAAAAGATATGTTGTTTTTTTAAACAATTTCAACCTATGCTGTGTTAGCCTCTAGAGTGAACTTTCAGTTTCCCAGATCTGCACTTTAATGAATTTCTGTTTCAATGGAAACTAGAAATAACAAAAATTACACTTATTTTTTGAATAATGCAGTTAGATATAGCCCTGCAGTGCCAAGGTTCAGTAAACAAAGCAGTAGTTTCAGTCACATAGCCATTGCATTCCTAAAGTGTACAAAGGAATGATTTCTAACATACACACACACACTATATATAGAAAGAAAGATATCATGCACACATACGTAAAGAGAGAATATGCAAATATTTTAAAACATTCTTCAGGTCCTTCCAAGACGCAATGTCAGCTCAATTCATAAATATGCATATATTTTAGTGTTTACATAAAATTATATAAATAGCGAAGAGCACACAAATATAAGCATGTATATGTGTATACATAAATACAATTTACATGTACCGACAAGGCAATTCTTTTATCTGTTTGTGGGTGGTTTTTTTCATGTTTACAAATATGGAATAATAACCATAAATGGCAAATTACCTATGGTTGTATAATACCATTTCAGTAATTAGACACAAGGAAATTTTGTTTTAATGAAGAATACAATATGATTTGCCCTTCTGCATTTCTCTTGATATGATAAGTTTTCTAATATTTTAGTGAAGGAAGTAAATACAGTTTTGATAGATACTGAATTTCTGGTCATTACTTACCAAGTTCATTGTTTAACTCCATCCTTAGTCCTAAAATTTTGTGCCAATCTTATAAGGGAAATGGAAGAATATTCTGTGGATTCCTACTTGAAGGAGCAGTTTAAAGGATACCGCATTCATACCACAAATACGATTAGGGGTCTGCAGCATCTCTCTTATGAGAAAAGACTGAGGGACTTAAGTCTTTTTAGTCTGGAGAAGAGAAGGCTGAGGGGGGATCTGATCAACACCTATAAATACTTAAAGGGAGGGTGTCAAGAGGAAGGGGCCAGTTCTTTTTCAGTGGTGCCCAGTGATTGGACAAGAGGAAATGGGCACAAACTTGAACATAAGTTCCATCTAAACATGAGAAGGAACTTCTCCACTTTGAGGGTGGCAGAGCACCGGAACAGACTGCCCAGAGAGGTGGTGGAGTCTCCGTTTTTGGAGATATTCAAAACCCACCTGGACACGGTCCTGTGCAACTTGTTCTAAGTGGACCTGCTTTTGCAAGGGGTTGGACTAGATGATCTCCAGAGGTCCCTTCCAACCCCACATCATTCTGTGATTCTGTGATTCATTGAATGGCCTTAAGATTGGATTCATGTTTAAATGCAATGACTATTTACCCTCTTCAATCCATTCAGGATGTTTTGGAGCAGACCTCACAAGAAACTGTTGGAATATATGAAATCTGAAGTCTTGGTCTTGGACAGAGCATTTACCAGTACACTCTGACTGTCCAAACTATTTCCATCTATTCCGAATGTGGCATCGTAATGGGAATGCTGGGCAGAAAAGGCAGCCCAGGGTCATTGCTAGAAGAGATGTGAAGTCATCTGCCCCAAGGGCAGGTGTAAATTGAAGGCAGCTGTAGCTGAGCCTGCACACAAGAGTAATATGCAGTCCTGATGTGGGATCATCTGGAGCTTTTTATCCTCTGAAATGGGTCACATAAGGCTCAGTATAGAAGCTGTAACCGCACAGACACCTTGCTGTTTGCAGCAAGACTGTAAGCTGAAGATTTATGAACACCTAAAGGGTTCATAAGAACAGCTTTCTTTGAAAAACAGCAAAGCCCATTCTCTTCTCAAAAACTATATGGAAATACATTTTCTCTCCTCCTTATAGTCATCTACCATTTACAAATACAGATATTTACACAAATTTTGCAATTATTAAATCAATACAATATATTGATGCAAATCTCTTGTATCAATTTACAAGGTAAGTGAAAGTGTATATATAACGTATATATATATATGTACTGTATCCATACATATATATAATAAAAAAGTGCCTTTGTTCTGCATTATATCAATTATGCTCTGGTAATATTTTCCAAACTAAGCCACATTAGAAAAGTCACCCCTTGCATATGTATTAAAGCCAGTTCTAAATACTTATCTCAGTCTTATGCCAGTTGAAATCCATTCATTTAAGTTGATTTAGATTAGTATAAGACTGGTAGAATATGAGCTAGAAAGAAAGAATCAGGTCAACATTTTTTAATCAGAATTTTAATATTCACACAGTCAGTGTGGTATGTAGGTTAACTTCATAACAGCTCCATAAAGTGAACTGATACACAGTACTGTATCATGCCAACATAGCTTTACAATCTATAATTTAAAACTTTTCCTTTGAAACTAGCTAAATACAGATTAAGAAGATAGATGGAAAGAGCCTCATCATCTATCAAGTAAATAAAACTATACATCAATGAACATGCGTAGGCATTATTCTTTGTCATCTCCTGTGCTCTGTGTGAGTAATACATTCTTGATTAGCTGAGAAACTTCTGTAGACTTCTACATTTTATATATTTCATATATTCCATGGAGTAACATAAATTGATGTTTAATTATACTGACTATATGCCATAAGAACCATCATTGTCAATCTCTTCACAGAACAATGAATTGGTGCTATAATTCTTAAATGCTTGGTAATCAAATTTCTCCATTTCTCAGCAGAAAAGCAAAGTATCAAAGACACTGGTTTTGCAGATGACATTGTGTAGGTGTTTGTCATATATTTTCAAAGCAAAGGGGTACTGCCAGCATTTATTCATGTTTTTTTTTCTGTTCTGGAAAACAAAAGTTGTTCTAGACATTGGAATGTATCAAAATCTGATTGATTTTTTTTTTTTTAATATCAGAAAGGTTGAACACTTTGGTCTGGTTTTGTTCAATGATAGAATAGTTCCAATGCAGAATCCATGTGTGGGAGATTATTGACAGTTCATCTGTTAACTTGTGCTGAGGTGATTGGTATGTTCTGGAACTGGAGCAACAAATGGACTGTTGTGAGCATTCTATTGGATGACAAATAAAAAAATATGCAGATGCCTTGTCTTCTTTCCACTTTGTTCACTTTTCTTGTTCATGTCCCCTGTTCATGCTTACATTCTCAGCTGCCCCAAAGGAGTCACTTGGTAGCCAAATTGACCATTGAAATTCAGTATCCATATTTCCAAGCTATTCCTTGCTTTCTTCTTTCACCATACTTGCCCTCTTACTCTGACAAAAAGAGTCTTGTTTCCATTTCTGCTTTTTTCATGATTCATCTCATATTTCAATGCTACATAACTATCATCTTCATCTCTGCTCCCAGTAGGCTCAGTACAGTATATCTCCCCATTTCATCAGTCAGTAGCAGTGAGCGTGTATGTGAGAAATGATATTGATGAGCCAGGAGGGAAAGCAGCCTGCTTATCTGACTACCATTTTCTTTTAAGTGGTGAAATAAAGAATTCCAAATGAAGAAAAATAACTTTCTGTGGTTTACCAGGAAATGCTGGCTGTCCTTGTGATACATATGTGAGGTACAAAGTTTATGAGGACTGCAGCTAACTTCCTTTTACAGGGTGAGAAGTCAGGAGACTAGCTGATCTATTTTGACACTTTTTGCAAGAATCTGTAACTTTCATATCCTTTTCCTGGACAGTGTTGCAGAGATCCAAAGAAGAACCACTGTCATTGACATCTCTCTGTGTTGTCAATTATAATTATTATGTTCCTGTCTATACCAGACAAGCTTTCCTTTCCTTTCAGCTTAGAAAATAATAATAATGTATTGGGTGTAAATTGCAAGATTTTGGTAGTGTGGGGTGGTCTGCAGGGATGGACTCTCTGGGAGAAGGTCAGGGGCTGCCCTGTGCCCAACAGAGATGGTTCCAGCCAGCTCCGAACTGGATGCATCACAGGACACAGCCAATCCCATCAGCAGAACTGGTGTCACCTCTGTGACAATATACTTGAGAAAACAGCAGTGAGGAATACAAGGAGGCAAAAAAATAGTAAGAAACAACAGAGGCAACGATGAGGTCAGAGGAGGAAGGGATGCTCCATGGCACAGTAAGTACACACCATGGAGGACCTGTGCTGGAACAAAGGAAAAGGTCACCAGAGAGAAACCATTGTGTACTGACAGTTGCCCAGTTGAAGGGATCAAGTGTAACCTGAGGCACTAACACTGGTGAAGGACAGGTGTCTGAAATGAAGTTGAGCCTGGCAAAGGGGGAGGGAAGATGTTTGGTTAAGTGTCTAAATGTTTGTCTTGTTTTTTCCTAGTACCTGAATCAATAATGTACTGTTTATGTTAACTGTCAAATTGAACTCTCCAAGACCGGGCTGTTTTGCCCATGACAGCAGCTAGTAAATGATCTCCCTGTCTTTATTTTTGACCCAAAAGACTTATTTCCTGTTCTTCCTGTTCCACACCCCCCATCCTGCTGCAGGTGGAGTGAGCTCGGCTGCTGGCTGGGGTCAACTCACCACAGTCAGATAGCCAAGTGGCTACCAAGATCCTTCTAAGTGAGTACCCTACCAGCCTTATCAAATTAAGGACTTCTGTCCATTATGCACCATGTTGATTGGTTTTAGGATGTTTTAAGTTAAACGTAAACCATGCTTATACTTCCATAAGTTTTATCTCAATACAGCTTTAACTGTAGAATGGCCATTAAAAGTTGCATGATATTAATTTAATAGGAGAAGAATGGGTTAAAACACAGACTGACTTGAAATATTAGACTAAAAAGAAAAAGAATTTGAGTTAGTGAAAGAAAATATAAGCTGCAGTCAATATTGCCATCAAATCATCAAAAGGATCTGGAGACAAACAGCATCAGGTGAGAAATAGTTCTCTAATGAAAACCAAATGTCAAAAACATATGACATTTCATCACTTTCTTTCAAAAAATCTGCTAGAAAGAGCTACAGCACAAATCACCATCTGTTGAAACATCCATGACATCAAAATTCAGTCTTTTGATAATGATTTTTCAATATCATCTGTTGAAAAGCAACTTGAACATTATTGTACTTATATGTATATATATAAGTACATATATATGTATATATACATATATATATGTGTATATATACTATTCTATTCTTTAATGTCCTTGATAGCTTTACACAGTGAAAATTGTTCTTCTGTTTCCCCTGTTTTTAAAAATGGGCTTAGGAAAAATAATCTCCTACTTTGCTTTGCTAAACCAAAGACCATTTGCCATTTGTGTTTTGGTTTTTTTTCTTTCTTTATTGTGGAGGATATACATTGACCTTTAAATATATATTTAAAAACCCACAAACACTGATATAAAGGTATAATACCTTCATCCTTGAAATAGCTGGTATTCGATCAAAGAAACGGTGTTACAATCCTACCTGCATTATAACATATAACACTAAATAGCAAACATAGCCTATACCATTTATTCAGAGAAAGGATTCTTATTCCCAGTACAGATTAGTATCTTTTCCAACATTAGTTGCTATTTGACTGAATAAAGAAGTTTAATAAAGTGTCACTGTTAATTTCAGTAGAAACTTAATTTCCACCTTTGTCAGACTTTATAGAATTGATGAATTTTATGTTCTTCAGATTTTTAGAATCATAGAATCATAGAACAGTTTGTTTCCAACCTGACCTTGGTTGTTTCCAGGGATGGGGCATCTACCACCTCTCTGGGCAACCTGTGCCAGTGTTTAACCACCATCACTGTAAAAAATTTCTTCCTTCTATATCGTCTAAATCTTCCCTCTTTTAAAGACATTACCCCTTGTCCTATCACAACAGGACCTGTTAAAAAATTTGTCCCCATCTTTCCAGTAGGCCCCCTTTAAGTACTGAAAGGCCACAATAAGGTCTGCCCAGAGCCTTCTCTTCTCTAGGCTGAACTGCCCCAAATCTCTCAGCCTGTCCTCATAGGAGAGGTGCTCCAGCACTCTAATCATTTTTGTTGCCTTCCTCTGGACTCACTCCAACAGGTCCATATCTTTCTGCTGAGGGCTCCAGAGCTGGACGCAGTAGTCCAGGTGAAGTCTCACGAGAGCAGAGTATAGGGGGAGAACCACCTCCCTCAATCTGCTGTCCATACTTCTTTTCATGGAGGATATGGTTGGCCTTCTGCGTGGCAAGCATGCATTGCCAGCTCATGTTGAGCTTTTCATCCACCAACACCCCAAAGTCCTTCTCCTCAGGGCTGCTCTCAATCCATTTTCCGTCCAGCCTGTATTTGTGCTTGGGATTGCCCTGACCCTGGTGCAGGACCTTACACTTGGCCTGGGTGAATTTCTTGAGGTTTTCATGGGCCCACCTCTCAAGCCTGTCCACATCCCTCTGGATGGCATCCCTTCCCTCCAGCATGTTGACCACTCCACACAGCTTGGTGTCATTGGCAAACTGAGGATGCACTCAATCCCACTGTCCTTATCGCTGACAAAAATGTTAAACTGGTCCCAATACCAATGCCTGAGGACCATCACTTGTCACTGGTTTCCACTTGGACATTGATCCATTGACTGCAACTCTTTGATTGTGGCTATCTAGCCAGTTCCTTATCCACCAAGGAACATTGCCCGAAGGACCATCTGCACACGCATCAATCACACCAGGAAAGGATGTTTGTGGGACACCTCAAACCCATGGCAGGCTCCCCCTGCATTTGCACCCCGTAAGAAAGGTCAATGAATGGGCTGTGCTTGTCCAGAGCTTTCCAGAGTGTCCTTGTGTCCATTCCCCAGCCCAAAGCGGATCTGCAGGTCTTGGCTCAGAGATGCTTCTGCTGACTTCTTGTGAGTGTTGCCCATTAAAGCACTTCCGAGTGTGAAGCCTGATGCCTGGCTGTATGACTGCTAATGGAGCACACCTTGTGTGCACGTGTTCATGTACAATTGCTGCTCACACACAAAAGACTCAGAGGAGTATGTGCTCGAGGACATCTCCTGTGCTCGTTGTTTTTGCTCCTTGGGAGCCTTTCACTCACTGTTTCTTCCACAGGCTGCTATTTTTTCAGAAAAAGAGAGTGCCCTGTTCTGCCCCTGCTGCTCCTCCCAGAAAATAGAGAGTAGCTAGGCTTTCCTGCTTCCTGGAGCATTGCACACCATACTCCTGTGCAGCCACCTGCCATGACCCTCGCTAGGCCTGCCAGCTTCACCTCCAGCCCTGGAGAGGTGATGGAGCATGACATGTCCAGCATGACATGTTTTCTTTTGTTTTCAGTTGTGCAGAGCTGCAATCAGACTCTTCTCTACAGAATTTTTAGAAAAAAGACTCAGAAAGTATTATTGCATGCCCCTTATGTCTTTTGAGCACCAGGAGGGAGTTACAATTGTCTGACTCTTTCTTTTGATTCTGTATTTTGAGGGTCCACTTTTCTGTACAAAAAAGAAATTGTCCTAATCAATGTCACATTTACCTCTTAGATATTTTCCATTTCTCCTACTGTCATTTGAAGAGGATCAATTGCTGATTTATGTTTTTCCTTTCCATTCTGCACCATATATCTTCTACTTTTGTGATTCTGACTGTAATAAAATCAATCTTCAACTCCACAGTTTCACATGTGAGTAGTAGGTTTTAGGGAATTTTTTTTTTTTTTTTAGGTTGGCAAGGGAGGTGAATTACTGTAAAAGTTTCTTCTGCTCTGTTACATTAATAGCAATGTGAAATTCAGGCTTCTTGACTTCTTTCATTCCTTCCTATGAGGAAATTTTATGCCTTTATTTCCTACACTCTTGTATAAGGAGGAGACCTCTAAGTAAAACACATTGACTCAAATATTCAGATGCAAGTATAGCTAGCATTCCTAATGCATGTAAACACATGCACAGAAGTCTGGTTCTAATTATAGGTGAACTACTTACCTATGGGAGGCAAATGCAGTTACAGTTTGCCTACTTGATCCAGCTGAGAAATTAAAAGTCAGGTTGACTGCCACTTTTGTTGTGTCTAAAGAGGAACACTGGCCACAGCCACTGCTTAAGATAGCCCCAGCAGCAGCAGAAATCAGAATAAGGAAAAGCAAGCTCATCTCTGCTGAAGTCTCATTTCCTCATATGGGCCAAGGTAAACTGTATGAGGTTCAACAAAGCTAAGTGCCAGGCCCTGCACCTGGGTCAAACAACCCCAGACAACACTACAGGCTTGGGGAAGAGTGGCTGGAAAGCTGCCTGGCAGAAGAGGAATTCCAGGTGTTGGTCAACAGCCAGCTGAATATCAGCCAGCAGTGTGCCCAGGTGGTCAAGAAGGCCAATAGCATCCCTGCTTGTATCAGAAATGGGGTGGCCAGCAGGACTAGGGAAGTGGTTGTCCCTGCATACTTGGCACAAAGGAGGCCACACCTTGAATACTGTGTTCAGTTTTAGGCTCCTCACTACAGGAAAGACATTGAGGTGCTGGAGTGAGTACAGAGAAGGGCAACGAAGCTGGTGAGGGGTCTAGAGCACAAGTCTTATGAGGAGCAGCTGAGGTAGCTGGGGTTGTTTAGCCTGGAGAAAAGAAGGCTGAGGGGAGACCTTATCACCCTCCACAACTACCTGAAAGGAACTTGTAGAAAGGCGGGGGTTGGTTTCTTCTCCCAAGTAACAGACAAGGAAGTGGCCTCAAGTTCTGCCAAGGGAGGTTTAGAAGTGGCTGAATCATCACCATGTGATCAGGGATGCGGTTTAGTGGTGGACTTGGCAGTACTGGGTTAATGGTTGGACTTGATGATCTTAAAGGTCTTTTCTAACTTAAATGATTCTATATCAGCCTTTCCTAAGATCTTGAGGGGCTGGGTAGGTGAGCTCAGAGAGCTTATTCTTGGGACAACAAAATACAAGCCCTTTGACAGTTTTGTGCAAATACAAACATGCATGGTTCCCTGGTTATTTTGAGAGGGAAAATTCTGCTATTCTGGAAGCACTTGAAAGCACAGCTTCCTATACTAATTTTTAATTATTTTTTTAAAATTTAAACTTACCATGACACAATATATTCCTGCTGCTCTGCTGGTGTGATTCTGTACTATGCATCATACAAAGAAGACTAGCAGCATTAGGCGACTGCAAGATTTACAGAATTTCTACATATTTGACACATCTCTTTAAGTGTGATACTCTTTGTAGAGAAAAAAAAGAAGCAAGTTCTAATCAACAATATTGATTGTATTGCATTTTTTAGTATAAATACCAGATAGGGATACAGCTTGTAGAATGCAGTTAAGTTTATTTCATATGCATTAGTTAAAGGAAATAATTTCAAGAATAATGTATAGCATATATTTGCATAAACCTAAGGATAACTACAGGGTCATTCAGTGGTATTGTATCCTATGTTGCAATTAAAGATTGGAACAACTGAGATAATTGAAAGAAAGAAAGAATTGAAGTGGTTTGGAATATTCACTGATACTACTACTTATTGTAATGTGATATTTAGCAAAGACTGAATCAAAATTGACCCAATTTCAAATAGAATATCCAGTATAATTATTTATTTTCTTGGTGAAGTAGTCTTCTGTTAAGTGCCATTGAGTTTAGAATTCCACTGAAAAATGTTTAATTCTTCTGAAATTCACCAATTTTATTCTAAAATGAGTATTCATTTAAAAGTAAGATGAAAACATACCTGTTCTAAGCTCAGACTAGATTAGATATTCAACACATCCTATGGAACACTGACATGAGTGATACATTGCCATATGGCTCAAGATCCTCTGTTAAAAGAGCCCTGAGAAACAGGATGAGCACTATATGTGCAACATGTAACTTCATTCTTTACCTATAAAATATAAGCTTGGCTTGCAGATACAGAGAGAGGAAAATATGAGACATGGTATCTAAGTGTAGTTTGGGATTTAATTGAGATATACTGATTTGGATTGCTAAATTGTCGTATCATAAAACCTCAAAGCTTTGTGCTGCAATTAATGCTTCTTGACTTAATGTATGAGGGAAAAAATGTGTTTGTGATTATTTAAAAAACTTACATTTGTAGTTTATTTCTGGGCAGATATCTTAGGTCTTAAGTATTTGGAAGGCATTTTAGTATGTTCTCAAATGGCATGAAATAGCAAAATTCTACGGCAGAGATCTCAGGTATAACCCATTAGGACATTAACCTTTTCTCTTCCAAAGTAGAGCGTGATTATGCTCAAGGGAATAATTGGCCGATGTGGATAAAGTAGACCAATTTGAGTTCTTCAGGCAGTCTCTGTTCTGCACATTGGCAGCCAAATGCCCTCCCTGGGCACAAGAAGAAAAGTTTTGCAAACTCTTGTCTGGATTCCTGACAAGTGACTCCACTATCTCTATAAAAAATCCCCTAACTAGTTTCTCTGCTGTCCTGTCCATGTATTTACGGGTTAGATTATTCTGTGCTGATTGTGACTGTATGTGCCTGCTCAGCAGATAGACAGACAAGCCTTGTCTTTTCAGCCATAAATTTCTGGTTTTAAATAAAATGGAAAATAAACTTTCCCCTTTCAAAAAAAAAGCAGGGGTCATATTTGGCTTGCAATTTACAATGCTTTTCTCTGATAAAAGGTGTTAGACAATCTGATAGAGAGCCAAGAAATCTACACTTACAAGTGTATTATAAAAACAACATTTTGTTTGTATATATAACATCCTTAGACACACAAGAGACTTTCACCCATGGTCCGAATCAAGGCACA
>KZ506376.1:0-10606 GCA_002844005.1 Limosa lapponica baueri
TCTTTGGAGATTTTCAAGACCCACCTGGATGCCGTCCTGAGTAACATTCTCTAAGCAATCCTGCTTCAGCAGGGGAGTGGGACTAGATGATCTATGTGGTCCTTTCCAACTCTAAAAAAATTCAGTGAAATTCGGTGAAATTCAGTGAAATTTGACTCTGCTTTACCTTTCACAGTGTTTTGCCAAATACAGAAAAAAATCTATATTTATCCCTGAATCTTTGGGGCTTCAGGGTAGCTGAAAGTAGTTAAAAGGGGTCATGAGAGGAATAATATGAGCTAAAGCTTCAGAATTTGGACCTAAATTTTTTGCCAGAATAAGAGAAAATTCTGAAAATTTTGGCAACTCATATCCTCAAGTCTTGCTAATCCTACAAAATGTACATTCAGAGAAGTATATAAGCAAGCATTTAAAACTACAACAAGAATAGAAGTTATGACCCTCAGTGATTCAGATCTGCAAAAACTTTCATTAAAACGTATATACCATAAAAGTGGCTGTGCAAACTAGACATGCAGAAAAATGAATGTCTGCCGCAGTGAACCTGTGAAATGCCCAACATATATCAAAGCCAGAAACCTGAATCTCTCTAGGACATGTTGATACAAATCCATAGAATCCTTCAAAATACTCATATTGATGAACATCGAATCTGTTTGAATATTGCTGTGATTTTGTTTGTTTGTTTGTTTGTGATTTTGTTTGTTTGTTTGTTTTCCATCAGGAAAATTCTTTTTGTTTCAATTTCCTGTAATTTGTTTCACAGTCCACAAAACAAAGAACTTCTTTTGGAGCTCTTCAATATCTATTATTCTCTTACACTGTGAATCCAGTTAGATCAGGTCTTCAGGCAAAATTGGTAACTTGTTTTTGTTATTAAAAAGTCCTTTTTTATTCAACCTGGGTTTTTTTAATTATTTTGTTTTCTTAGTTGAACACAAGATGCTCCCATTGCAGTCCTGAAATTAGCTAAAATAATGGAAGACTTGTTAAGCTGCATTTTTAGGAATAAAGATCATTACTCAAGCTCTAGGTGATAGTTAGGAAGACTTTGTCAATACCTGCCTAGAGTTCAACACCTCTTTCAGTGTCCCTGTGGTTAACCTAACATAATCCTGTCTTGTTGCAGGTGTGAGTTTTTCTAACAGCATATGCTTGACTGAAAGCATCTGATTCACAGCCTGTGCCAGGACAGCAGATGCTGTGCGAGTCATTTCAGAATGATACAGTGTGTGGAACTCATGACTGCAAAAGTAAGAACTTTCTTCTGAGATCTTATTCCAAGATATTTTTGAAGTATTTTCTTTTTGAAGCCATTTACCTTGGAAAGTTTTAGAAAGAGGAAAACCCAGTATTCTTCTTATCCGTAGGTTCAGTTCCATGTTACTTTCTCGTATTGATGGATGTTGAATGCTGCAGAATTAGTGGGTTGGGGAACCTTTTCTCCATGGTTTATCTGTGGGCTTTTGTGCAGGAATAAACCCACATAAAGCCCACTGATAGAGTCAGTTCTGGTGATCTGTAATTCAAGGTCAGCCTCTCAGAAAATGGCTAATGACTTCTGACGAACAGACTGGGAGAAAGATATAGCACGAAGGGAAAAAGCAGAAAGTATTATTACTACGGAAAAGAAATAATCAAAATGGAGGGTTCTGGGTTAAAATTACATCATGAACCTAAGATTTTTCTCTAATTCCCACGGAAATTAAATATTGGAACAGGCATTTAAGTGACTGAAGGAAAACTGCTGTGATTGTAAGGCAATTGTCATCACTGAAATCACTTCCAGCTCTGTTAGTTCCTCTCAGTTATGTCTGCAACTGGCGTGGAGTGCAGAGCTTCAGACAGGTCTTTGAAATAAGTGCTAAAAATGTCAGCTCTATCCATTTATACAAGAGAGTGAAAAACTGCTTTTTTTTTTTTTTCTAACATTGTTACTCTTTTAAAATCTGATCAGCTGTTGCCTCTTCTGGAGAAGGTAAAATTTCTTAAATTTTAGATGCCAAATGTATAAATCTCCTTAAAACAAATGCCTAAAATGCCTGTATAATCTACAGTGAAAAGCAGGTGCTTTTGAAAATCTCTTGTCTATTTAAACACAGACAACTAAGCTGAAGAGCTGGTGATCAATGGCTTTTAAGCATAGCTGGAAATAGCAAACAGAAAATCTGCAATATCTGAGCTGTCCCCACTGCGTATTGTGGTATTAATTTTATATTATATGAAAATGTATTTTAACCCTATGCCCCTTTTAACTCCTGAGCCACTAGACAAAGTGACAATCATCATTACATCCTGTTCCCACAAACTGGATATATAGGGGTTTGAAAGACAGGGCCACAGAACCTAAAAGCGAGGGGGGAAAAAAGTCTGTTTGAAAATGGCTTATGACTTTTTACCATTGTTTCTGCCTCTTAGGAGACTTCTGACACTAACCACTTGTGTTGGCTGTCATTTATGACATTTTTAGGTCATTATCTCCTCCCATACACATTATAGAGAGTTTAGACTCACATTCAGGCCTCTATTGAAGATGTTTACATCCTGTTGTATTTTAGCTGACACCTGCTGTTTGCAAATTCCATACTCAGTGAATAAAAAATGAGAATTGGCCAAGAACCAAAAGCTGAGACATTTTCAGTTTTAATCCTCATGCTAAAATGTTGTGCTGTCATGGCTTAGTTATCCACTGCTCTCTGTTTCTTTTTCTGAACTGTAATCTGCCACCAGTACTTACACACTACATGGGAGAGGAATTGAGACGATTGGTAGTGCCTTAATAGAGCTGTTAAACACAAATCTATTCATAATTATTATCCAAAAACTGATTTCCATCTGCAAAAAAAAAAATAAATTAACTATGTTCTGCTATAATTTACTGATCTGCACTTCACTTGACCGGGACTTGATCGTCTCTGTTTGCAAATGAACTACAAAAAAGAAATCATATTTACTTCAGAGGGATTTTTCCTCAGTAGTATGTGTTATATATTCTTTAGCGACAGTATATATTTCTTGCAATTAAATAGCCAACAAGGAAGCTCAATTTCTGGGGCCTTTTAGAGCTTAAATAGAAAAAAATAATCCACGGCTAAAAGAAATCATTCTATAGTTAACTCTTCAGCTATCTGAATTTATTTACGTATATATATGAATATATATGCACACATGCATATGGTACATATCTATCTATCTATCTATCTTTACCTTTTTTTTTTTTTTTCACCAGGGCTAGACCCAACCGCTGCATATTTGCAGGAAGAAGGGAGGTTTCCCCACCACCTGACCAGGAGAAGAGGGCACATCAGGCAGTTCTAATGCAGGGACTGTAGTCCACACATTTTCAGTTGTAGCACCTGGCATGCACTGTCTGCAATAGAAAACAGATACTACGAGTAAATGAGTAAGTACACAGTTCTGATTTAAAAAAAAAAAAGAAAAAAGTAAATCTGCAGGATCAATTTAGCTCAATTACACTTGTTTCCTGGCTACAGAAGAAAATGACACCCATTCTTCCTTTTGTATCTGATCTGACTGGGAAGTTCCATCATTGCATTTCTTTGCTGATTCTTTCTCCTGCTAGTATTCACTGCTTTTCATTCTGTCTTCATCTGCAATTTATCCAGTAAGCATCCATATCATTTAGGCTAATGGAACTGTTCAGAAGCAATTTTTTTTTGACGAAACTGAAATTTAGGATGAAAAGAAGTAGAAATCAGAGTACACAGCTTGAACTCTCTTTGAGTTACTTGATTCTGAAAGTGTCTGAAACATGTAGTCATCCAAGCTCATTGCAGCAACAATGCCAAGAGAGTTATGACATATTTCTATTGCAAAAAATTTCTGTTTTAAATGTCAACAACTTGTTAAATCAGTGCTTTCACGTTAACTCAAATTTAGGGCTTAATCTCAGGACCATACAAACGCTTTCAACCTCCCTAGCAGACTTTAGAAGAGACAACAGGAGCCGATTTCGGTGACAAGTCTCTGGAGCGCAGGGCACAGGCTCCTGAGCTGTCTGCCCCTTTCCCACACTAGAAGTGAGCACAGCACTACATTTGTGTACCAGTTCTTGGGCTAATGTTGCTGCCCAGAACTGTACTGCAACAAAAAATTAATATCAGGGCCCATTGTGTTTCCAAGATGCTGCACTATTTGCACCCGCCAAAAAGCAGAGTCACAAAAGCCTTTGTCAGTGCAAGTCACACTCACACAGGCTAAACTCCGTGTTGATATTGCCTCTTCCTTTCCCGTTCACCATCACCCAGCATTTCAGAAGGAGTTTCACTGATTTCAGAGCCTGACAGGTCTGGATGTTTGGCCCTGCTGGAGAGCCCCAGTGAGTGCCATCAAGGTGACTCCAGTGCTTTGTTAGTCACATCACCATACACCAAAGAACTGAGCTCCTGTTCTTTGGACTACCCTACTATGTCATTCACATCTCCAGGAGTTCAACATAATGACAGACAACTCTGTGAATTAACAGTATACTAATGGCTCCTGACACTTGCAGGAGTTTTCAGGAAATGATTTGACATGATTAATGCATAATAATTCCCCTTTGCTGTTAACAAGCTCAGCTTTAGTCAATGAACCTTTACACCAGGCAAGGATACCTATGACTCTCTTAATCCTCTGTTAAAGATGAACTGATTCTAACAAATTGTCTTACATTGACTGATTCTAAGCTACAGAGGAACATGCTAGGGAGGTGGAAAACTTTAAAAATAGCTGTAATTAGAAATGACACTTTACAGACACCCACCTCAGAGGAAAATCACGTGTACATATCTACACGGACTATGGACTATGAGCAACTTGCCCACTATCCTCTAAATGCAATAAATATTTAAAAGCTGTGTACATTGTACACACTTTAACAATACAGAGGCCAACTAATGGTGCTCGCTGGCAGCATATCCCATCCTATTAAGTTGGTCTTAGTCCTCAATGCTCCCCCAATCTACTTTCAACAAGTCACCTGTCTTCTGATACTCTCATTTTTTAACCTTTTTGATGAGTAACAATGTTAAAACAATCTGAGATAAATATTTCATTACTTTACTGCAGTAACAATCTGATTTGACTGGAGTTTTACTCACTTTTGCCAAATCAATTTTTGAGATGCAGTTTAAGAAGACTTTTTTTAGTGATATTGGTACTTCCATCATCTTTAGAACATATTTTTATCATTCTTATGAAATCAAATATTTCAATATCTAACATAATATGCAGCAAAATTTGAAATATTGACTAAGTTTCTTCCTTATCACTTTTTAAATGTCACTATCACAAATCATTGTGGGATGCTCATTTTCCTTGGTTTTCTCTAGTCACACATTTTTTTTCCTCTGAGCTTCATTTCTGTCAGAGAAAATAGCTTGCAAATTGTAATATGACTTCATTTTTGATGCCATTGTTGGATGTTTCCCCATATTGGCATTCTAATAAGTGTATTTTTATTCTAAAGAATGGACTGTATATTTTTATTCTTTTTTTCAGTTTCAGATCAACAAACTTTAAAAATAAGCAAACAGTTTAGCATAAAACAATATGGTTTAAATAAATCCTGCTTCCCCTTCTTTGAAAGGCCACCTCCAACCTTATAATGAAATATTACTATTCTTGTCAGATAAATAAAGTAAAAATATGCAAACTGGCTACTTTCTTCATGGATTGTGGTCTACCTACTATGTGCTACTCAGGTGTTAATTTTGGAAGTTGTGTAGAATCTTGGGTTAGTTTAGACAGAAAATGAGTAGCTCTGAACAAAAATGAGTTTGGGTTCCTGCTTATAAAGAAAGGATACAAAAGCACTTCTGTGATGTCAGAATGGTCACGGTTATTCATGCCTTTATCTCCACAGTGAGTCAGAGGAATGGATTTTACCCTAGCTCTGTGCAATTACTAAAATTGCAACAGCAAAACAGGTCATCCATCATCCTCATAATAGTATGAGAAATATTGAAAGTGTACCTTACCTTCAGCCACATAAATCAGAGACTATTTGCTATAGTGCCAGCAAGTTGTTCATAATTAGTATGAACCTCTCTTTTATACTCTCTTCTTTCCCTTAATATGCTTTTTTATTGCTGTATTTTTTCCTTATTTTTTTATACTAGGAATGAAATGGAAAAATGATATGAACTAAATATTCATATTGGCAGAAAACACTGTAAACAGATTGTCAGTTGATGATTAGTTGACATACAAAGCTGTAGAGAAAAATATTTATTCCATTGCTTTGAAATATCTAGGGGAAAAAACAAATTTTATTTTTATATTGTACATTATATATAATATTATATTGAATTACAAAATTGTCAAGAAAAAAATTAACTATTTCTCCAGCTTTCTGATTTGGCTCCTGGATAGTAATTCTATTCAGAAAAAGTTCTTACGCTTCTTCCACCCCCTAAAAAAACCCCACCCTAATATGTAGTTTTAAGACAACATTTTTTAATTAAATGTGAATTCATAGCTCTGCTGAAGTCTGTGAAAGCTTTTTCCACAGAATTCAACGAACCCAAGATTTTACCCCAGAGGAGGTAAACCTCATTTTCATCCTGACTGAATGGCTCTAATTAGATAAGTGAGTTAACCTCAAGGGTAAGAACTTGACAGTTCAATAGCATTACACTTGGACTCTTAATGTATACAAATTCAAATGCTTGAAAAGAAATGGCTGTCCTTGAATCTATAAAAACTAAAGAAAACCATGGCCATACTCTACCTACCTTAAGGAAATATTTCAAGCTGCAAAGTCCCCACTTCCATATACTAGAGATCCAGAATACCAAGTAAGAAGGAAAAGAAGGGATGGGACATTTTTAATATAATCCAAGACAAAAGGGGATCTTCCTTTAGCACAGCAATAACTGATTGTCTTCTTTGGGAGCTGGTGCATACCTGTGATTCTGCTGTGGGGATAATGTCTTCATTTTCCATTTAAAAATCACCAGATAAAATGGGAGAATGGAATTAGGTTAGCAAAGTAATTTATGGGCTATATACAAAGAATCTAATTCCACAGAGGGGAAAATTTAAAAACAAAACCAAAAACAAACAAACAAAAAAACCCAACACCAAACCCCATAAGAACAAAACTAGGCCCAAAATTGGGCCATCACAAAGTAACCTTTAATCTGTTGTTGGTTTCAGATAATGGATTTGACCATCCACCACTGAACATTGTGGCTAATGATCCAACTCACTGACCTACAGAATACTTCTCATTTTGACCTGAAAAAATAAAGTGTCCACAAGAATCTGGTCTTAATGGAAATTCAATTTGAAATATTTCTGAAAAAAAATCAGTCTGAAATGTGTCACACTGATCTTTGCTGATGAAAAATGTTTTTTTCAAAAAGGTCCCAGGCAACCATAAATAACCCAAAATGAAAAACATAACAATTCTGTTGTCTATCCTGGGGGACAAAGGCATAAAAATATCAAAATAAAGTTGACTTTAAGGGCTACTCCAAGTAAAATAGAACAGGATAATAATTCAGTGAGTACAGAATATCTTTAAAGATGACAAGGCAGATGTCTTAGGAGTTGTAAAATTTTAATAACACTGTAGGGTTTCACTGACTTTGAGCCCTAGTTCCCAAGCAAAGATTTAATCTTTCCCTTTACCTATGAAAAACCTCTTACAGTTTTACAGGTCTTGAAGGCTTTACATAGTTTCGTACTTTCTATGAAACTTGAATTATAATCTCCTGTTAGCTGGAGTTCTTTCCCTTCTATCTAATTTTTCTTCAAAGCAAGAGGTACAGTTTAGTGCAATTGTTTCTTTAAGTATCTCACCAGGGGTGGCTGTTAGTCACTTACATGAAGTGCCTCCACTTAGAGTGCCAATTTGCACAGCAGGACCCTGCAGAGCAGTAGTAGCAAGACAGGGGATATTTAAAACAGTATTAAATACAGTAAGAAAATTAGTAGAAAAATGGAGAAAAAAAAAAGTGGAAAAGGAAAAAAAAAAGTATTGGCATTTGGAACATGAAACTAAGAAAAAACACTGAAGAGAAAAACTGTGCAAAGAAGGGGTTAGAAATTAAACTGTAAATATTGCTGATCACAGTGCACTCTGAAAGGCAGATGGCATGCCAGTGAAACTTTTGATAGAGGAGAGTATTCTAATTCTGAACATTCAATGCAATTTTAACATTAGTATCTTTGTGGGGGAGTAAGGATTAATTTTAAGAAAAATGGTTCCTTGTGTCTTGGCTGTTCCCAGAATGGGAAACCCAGGTTTAAAGCCCTAGTCTGAACCAAATGAAGAAGGGAGTTTAACCTGGCTCAGTTCTCTACAATCTTCCTACCAGAAGTGTAGAGGGGAGGAACCTCTAAAATGGCTGTCACTTCTAAATACGACATGAAAAAAGTATCTTTCTCAGATCAAAACCTGGAGTTCTTCCTGGCAGGCACATATGAACACCAGAAGGTGATCGCTACCGTAAGACATACTCCATTCAGTTATGGTTGTTTGCAGATTACAAACCATCCATGAAGTAGGGCTTCCTCCAGAACCACTCCTTGCTCTCACAGAATTCTTCCTTTCAGAGGAGCTAATGTATGAATGTGGAATACATTACACATAGCTTACAATGAATGTTAAATGTTCCCAAATTATCCCTTCGACTGTTTCTTTCTCCTCTCATTTATGTGGTCTCTTCATCTTTCTGAAGAGAAAAATCAAAATAGAGATTATGATGTATGGCTAAACCATGTATTCATGAAAGGAAACACTGGGGGAAATACTGATAACCCTACTGAGGTAAGACTTGTTCTAAAACTTAGATAAAAGGGGTAAAGATATTTTTTTTTTCTTGTTCTGTTCTCTACAGCCATAATTCTTTATTTGAATCTGTTAACTTTGCTTGACATTCCTTGTCATATTTAGGAGCCTTGAAACAGCAGGTGATAACAGACTTCATGTATTATTACATACTTAGACCTCTTTGATCTTTCGAACTTACTTATTAAAAAAAAAAAAAGACTAGTTTCTTATTGATTAACTTCATAATCTAAAAGTGATTAAGTTTTCCACCATAATGTGTGTATTTATCAGTCTACACTATGTAGATGAGCCTTATATTTGCTCATTTGTAAGTACTGCTAAAAAATCTTTAACCACTATAATATGGTTAATGTTAAATGCGTCCACTAACAGAACAGCTGTACAAGGTCTTAAGACTAACAAGAGTTGAAATGTAGATTAGGATTCATCTTCTTTTTTTACAGAAAATGCTGCACGTAGCTCTCCCAGCCAATAAATCTAGGAGAGAAGCCCTACCAGAGCCGGTGAACTGGCAGCTCCCGCCAGAGAGCATCCTACGTCTGGTAGGCTCAAAGTTCTCTGCTTGCCAGAAACAAAAACAAAACATCGGGGCCCTATTTTCAAGAAATGAGCTCCTTTTCCATGTGAAAAAAAATCCCACAGAAATGGCACTTATGCTTCTGTACTGGTCTTTTAAAGGCAATAAATGGGGTAATAAAATGGTTCTTTGCTGCACTGAGTTCAGCTCTAGATCTCTGTCTTTAAACAAAACAAACACTCGGGAGTGGACAGCTTCCAAAGGCAGCAGCGTGGGATCTGACTGCGTGCAAATAAGGACCACAGCAGCAGCTTTCATAACAGGAGGAGCTAACGCTCTGCTATCTGCACTCCCATCAAGGTGCTGTTTACTTGCAGCACACAATCTCGCTCGTCCCCTATGCTGCTAAGCAGTCACACATAATGAAAAGTGGTCCCTGACCCCAAGGCCTGACACTCAGCGTACAATAGCAGTAAACAGATATCAGATGAGGAACAGAACATGAGAGATATTCATAAATAGCATAAAAAGCAATGGTTAAGACCTGTCAGCTGCTTAGCTAGTCTTCTTAGCACTATTTATTCCTAGCTACGGGGGTGGAGCTATTTTGCAGGGTGCTTTTTCCAATTCACTGCGGTGTCTAGGATGAAAGCCTGAAGAGGAAAGCAAATGTTAATAACAAAAGAGATGAAGCAGAGATGGGCACAAAAGCCAGCAGCCTTACAGTGAACATGCTGAAGTACAAAGAGTCAAGAGCACCAAATGAGAATGTTAAATGCTTTTACATAGCAGATTTGAGTGAAGTGTATTTGCAGTAGCAAATTCTCATAGCTGAAGAATTTGAATAGAATACCAGGTGGGTTATGGCAAGAACCACATATTCTATAGCAGAAGGGCTATCATGTTTTTTTCATAGCTGAAGTATGTTTGAATAGAAAAATATTTGAATTGTGAAGTCTAACAAAGCATAAAAGAAGACACAGATTTCAGAGTGACTTTGTATTTTCTTCCATTGACATAGTGACTCATTAAGATTTGGAGACATAAAATGCAAGAAACAATTGAATAAGGTGGAAAATAGTCTCTAAATGGATGGATAAGGAATAAAATCCTAGGATGGATATTTTCAATACTAACAATGAGACATTAGGAAATAGATTAAATAAAAAGACATCGGTTTATTTGAACAGGATATTTTTTATGGAGAAGTGGCACAGCCTTTTGTCTCATGTCCCTTCCCTAGAGAAGGAAGGAACATATTGCTGACAGCAATTGGGGAAGAACTG
>KZ506376.1:15060-36636 GCA_002844005.1 Limosa lapponica baueri
TGAGTTACAGCACAGGTGACTAATATGGATCAGTCACAAAGAAAGAACAACATGAGCAACCCTTTCCAAAACATAAAACGAAAAATTTATTCTGAAGTCCTGTGTCACTACTAAAACATCCCCTAAAAAGAAAGAATAAAAAGCAGAAAACAGATAGTAGCATTCAAATGGAAAGATTTGATGTCTAAGAAGTATTTTACTTATTAAAGATGCATTTCCAAGAGATAAAGCCAACAGGTCATTCTAATAATAATAAATCTGTGATTGTATGTGATCATGATAAAATTGCATTTATTATGTGCAAAAATATGATTTGTGAATCAATATGTGTGTTCACAGTACTTCAGAAAGGCAAATTTTCCAAAGCTGGAAACATGAGTAAAAGAGAGTAGGAGGAAAAAATTAAATGACAAAGATAATACCAAGTTGCTTAAATAATGCTTCATTGCATACATAATATCTGTAATTATTTAATAAAGAAAAAAAGCATTCTAATGATTAAGAACGGAGTATTTATAAGAAGTAAACAGAAAAATAATTTTGTAACACAATTTGATAGCACAGAAGTTAAGATATGTGGATAAGTGATACAGAAGTAAAAAAGTACTCATGAAAAATCTTCTGAGAAGGGAAAAGGCCCGTAAGCGGGAATGTTTTGCCTCTTTGTTTTACCAAGGACAAGATCAGTGTGAATCGTCATTGGATCAGACAAATACATTCTATACTACAAAAAGGAAGGAAGTTAAAGGTGTACCAGGAATTGCTTGCAAATCACAGAGCTCAAAAAATCGTATCTAGAAGCATCAGTGCAAAGCTCAGATACAGAGCATACAATGTGATCTTGATCACTGGAATCAGGGACATATTTTCAGTGTGACCAGGCTAAGAGGATGTAGCTGAAGATAACAGAATCCTGTGGTCTAATAAAATCTCCAGAGCTGCCTGTTGTGAAAACACTCCTTTCAGGCAAACCAATGCCCCCACATGACCAGCTCAGACACCAGTGGACTAAAATCAGACATAAATCTGCCTCCTATAGAGCTCCAAGGATGCCCACCTGAATCTTCAGTTCCTAATCTCACATAATTTATATTGAAACTTCACTTGGAACTACCATTGCTTCTCATAGAGCAGGATTGTCCCTGAGCAGTCATCAGAAGAGGGGCAAGAACAACTTCCCTTACATGTAAGATTGTTTCCTTACACTCACAATGAGGTTTAATGAGTTTCTCTGGAAAACACAGTTTTCTGTGAATGGGCTGGTCCATCAGCATGGTTTGTTTATTGCAGGTGTAGTGTCAGACTACTTTTTTTGTGCCTTCCAGAGGCACATGTCTTCCCAGCAAACCATGAAACAGTATTTATCTTTCTCCCTTCTCAGCATGGATTGGATCCATAATTGAGCCCTTAATTTCTTTTCTCAAAGAACTAAAATCTGCCTGTTAAACTGCCAGGTGCAATGTGATGTTAATGACTGAGTAGTGCATAATTCTGTGGTATTAATAGCTATTTCTAGGCAAGTATGTACCTGTCCTATTCATTAATTCCTTTCTGTTACATTATTCTTTCTCAAACAGTATTTTTCCTTCTATCTGTTGAGAAGCTCTTTGTGTCCCTCTTGAATTTTCTATTTGCTATAATTGGTTTTAAATCATATTTCCTTAAATTAGAGAGTTTTCAGCCATCTACACTGAATGAAATTTCATGGCTTAGAGTTGGATATCCCTTTTCAAATTTGATAAAAAAAAGTAAAAAGCCTTGCTAATCACTTATCACACAGGTCAGAAACTTTAAAACTGTATGTTCAAAATTAATCTGTAGTTAGCTCTTAATATTTTTAATGCACACCGTTTCATCAGTAAGGTGGTAACTTCTGAGCACTCAAAGTTGCTAGAGAAGCTCTTAGGTGTGAGGAATTGTAAATGAGAGCATTTAATACACTTGTTAAACGTGATTTTTCTTTTTAAAAGAAAGACAGATAGAATCCTGATTTTTATTATTTTTTTTCCTTCATGATTAATCAGGATAATATAGTGCATCTTTTGTATTCTGAAGCCAGGCTGCAGTGCCATTTTCCACTATCACAGTTTTCCTGTCTGAGAAATAAGTGGTTTGCACCACAGTTTAAAGGTGAAAAGACATTAAAATGAATACTTCTTCAGTCTCATTTGCATAGCTCAAATTGCTCTGAACAAAGTATCAATGACTGTCCCTATTTTGCTCTTTGGGGAGGACTATCCATACTGGAGCATTCTTTCTGCACTCCTTGTGCTGACATCAAAGGCATCTCTAAGGGTCCCCAATTCCACCCAACTCCAAACCAGATTTGTCCCCTTTCCAAATTTCCACGTCCCAGTAACCATTCATTCCAGCAGCAGGCGCCACACTCTATATGTCTGCACCATGCATGGTCTGTTGAAGGTCCATTTGCTGTGTCTCTAAGCATGGCACAGATCAGATGCTAGTAACTGAGGTGCAAGGGAAGGATGGAGGAGACTTTGCCCATGAGACACATATAGACACCTTCAGAGAGGGTCTCCAGAGCGTAACACCATAAAGGATGTATTTATTGAGCAAAGTCATCTCAGGGGGTCTGTCTTTCACGGAAGTCAATGCAACCCATCACAAATTTAGTGCTGTGTCTGGAGTGCGGCAATCTCTTCTGCCGCAGGGCCTGTGCAGACAGATGCATAGCATGCCATGGTGTGCATATATCACATCATCCATATGGTCAGCCACCTGAATGTCTACATGGACCGGACTTCACCTCTTTTCTTTCCCAGTACCTGCAGTCCTGGGACACAGAGCCTGGGGGCCCAAGAGAGCAAGCAGTTTGAGTCACTCATGTCTCTCTTGGATATAGATGTCATATAAAGCACAGTACCTATACTGAGCTCATCTGGTGGGTTATGTGAGCAACGCTCTGAAAGCTTAGTTTCAGGGCTCAGGTCTTCACAGAATCACAGAATCATATGGGGTTGGAAGAGACCTCTGGAGATCATCTAGTCCAACCCCCCTGCCAAAGCAGTTTGAGTCACTCATGTCTCTCTTGGATATAGATGTCATATAAAGCACAGTACCTATACTGAGCTCATCTGGTGGGTTATGTGAGCAACACTCTGAAAGCTTAGTTTCAGGGCTCAGGTCTTCACAGAATCACAGAATCATAGGGGGTTGGAAGAGACCTCTGGAGATCATCTAGTCCAACCCCCCTGCCAAAGCAGGTCCACCTAGAGCAGGTTGGACAGGAACGTGTCCAGGTGGGTTTTGAATGTCTCCAGAGATGGAGACTCCACTACCTCTCTGGGCAGCCTGTTGCAGTGCTCTGCCATCCTCAAAGTAAAAAAGTTCCTCCTCATGTTTAGATGGAACTTCCTATGTTCAAGTTTGTGCCCATTTCCTCTTGTCCTGTCACTGGGCACCACTGAAAAAAGACCGGCCCCATCCTCTTGACACCTACCCTTTAAGAATTTATAGGAGTTGATCAGACACCCCCTCAGTCTTCTCTTCTCCAGACTGAAAAGACCCAAGTCCCTCAGCCTTTCCTCATAAGAGACATGTTCTAGGCCCCTAGTCATCTTTGTAGCCCTTGCTGTACCCTCTCCAGCAGTTCCCTGTCCTTGAACTGGGGAGCCCAGAACTGGACAGAGTACTCCAGATGGGGCCTCACCAGAGCAGAGTAGAGGGGGAAGATAACCTCTCTCGACCTGCTGGCCACACTCTTCTTGATGCACCCCAGGATACCATTGGCCTTCTTGGCCACACGGGCACATTGCTGGCTCATGGTCATCCTGTTGTCCACCAGGATTCCCACATCTTGTCCTTTTATGTCTTTGTTTGGATTGTATAATTATAATTTATTTCAGTTAAGTAACTTCTGATTCAATGGGAGCTGTGCTTAAAATCGCTACTGTAGAGTTCAGCCCTGTAATTAACTTAGTTACTTCTGGACTAATATTGTATTTCTTGCACACCCACATCTCTCTCTCAGAATTGCAGGGGTGGGCTGGCTGCCAGCAATCATTGGGTGAGCCCTCAACCATCCTAAGAAATCAAAAACAGGGCTTGTTTTGATCAATGATAATAAAAGTCATGACATTTATGCCAGTAAAACACCAGTTCACATCTGCTAATGACGGTGGTTAAACTTGCAGACAACACCTGTTTTACTTGTGAGGACAGACTATAAGTGCTGCTCTGACCGTGTTCGGTGTCACTGAAAGGCAGGGCACTGCGTCTGTTTGCTGGCAGCTCTCCAGCAGAGCAGGTGTGCCACTTCTCAGGCTGCCAGTTAAGGGAATACCGTCGTAAATCACTTTGGTCCGTTAGGTATGAGGATACGTAGGCCCCCGACAGTGAGATAGCAGGACCCCAGCAGTGAGATACGAGGAAGAGTTTGTGACTACATGGTTTTGTAAAATCCTGAATTAAGATGTATAGAGGATGGAAGGCTGGATAGGCATATCAACTAACATCACATAATTCAGTATTTTTCCATTCCTGAATGTTATATTTTCTGCCTGTAGCTAAAATAAATGCATACATTGCACACATGGATTTCTGACAGAAAAAAATATGGTGTAGGAAGAAGACACAAAAATCTGAATGATTATGCGTGGTAATTAATAATGAAAGCCTTGCAGAGAAGCTTAGTGAGAGTGAATCAGACCCAAGTAGCTTCATTTATGTTTGACATGAATTGTGAAGGGGCCGTGTCATTTCAGAAAGAAATCTACCCACTACGCTTACCAACTGTAAACGAAATCTCACGATGTTAGGTTCATCTGTGGCATAAATCTATTGATTACATTGGGGTTTATTTTTTACCATTATTATTCCCTGGATTAACCACCGGTATGGAGACAACACTTCTTACAAAGACTCTCTGAGTACAGTCTCTTTGATCAGAGCCTCCGGGAGAGCACAGCTACAGAGCCACTGACCCTCTGAACTAAAGTAATCCAAATACTGCAGGTGTGCTTTTTGAACGATGAAGTGGATCTGTCTCATACACTGAATGGTGCTTTGTGCAATAAGGTAGAGATAACACATAAAAACCCAATTATTTGATTTTAGGTATATAAATGAATCTTCAAAGAAATGTGAAGTAATCATGTTTGCGGTATTCTATGACTTGGGTGTAGATTTCTCTTCAAAATTTTATCTAAATGACCTCTCTAGGCAAAGGGTTTAACACTGGACTCCAAGTCAGACACAGTGAAGTGCATCATCTCCTGATGAGGACAGACTACATTCCTCCCTGTCTTTGAGGCCATGCATGTCAACCAAGCTGCAAACAGCTAGTAGCAATGGTAAACCAATTAATGCTACCTGAAAGGTAAGACAGACCACACTGACTCCTTCATGCAAGTTATTTCTAGATTTATCCTTGCAACCAAATGCCCCAGTGATCTGTATAATCAAAGGATGCATGTGTTATTACTATTAAAATGGAGGCTGTTAAAACACTTTGCTGATTTTGTTGTACATCAAATTACAATTAGCACAGTTCACAAATAGCGTATTTATATGCATATGCATGTTCCTTAACACATACATACATTTTTCTGTGTATTCAGCACTACAACAGCGCTACTCTTACTGATTGCTTAGCTTAATGAAACCAAGTATTTAAACCATGTCCTGAATGTACATTTCCTGTCTTCTCATAATCTCTTCAGTAAGTATAAAGACAAGCAAGAAATTTGTGTCAGTATAAGCAAGGGACTGTTTATGCCTTTTTGACATCTTTATTGTGCCTGTTGTTGACAGACACGCAAAGGTAATGTTCTTCAGGTGAAAAACACTAAATCAACTAATTACATTTTCCAGTTTAATGAAAGAGTATTTCCTTTTTTACTTCAGTTGATTTAGTAGATTTCAAAACATTTTTTTCAAAACTGGTAAACAGAAGCATAAAAACAGTTGTAGGAGCCATAAGAAATGAGCTCTAGCGGTGGCTGGTAGGTAGTAAAGCAAAAGGGAATGATAATTTCTTGTTTATCTCTCCTCAGTTTTTTCCCCTGCCTTCCAATGGCAGTCAGTCCTACAGTTGTATTTTTTCTTACAAGCTTTTTGTTTTTGATAGGATATGTCCTTATTCTCAAGGTAGCTATTTATGGAGCTTTTGAAATCAGTTCTGTGTTTTTCTTTTTTTTTTTTTTGTTCCATATACTCTGAAAAGTTCACACTTTGCTGAGGATTTGAGAGTTTTCTGCTAAAAGGAATTAATTCAAAGATCTTCCTAAAAGCCACATTGTTACTCCTCAGAATGCTTTTATGCTTTCTTTATCCTGTATGCACTTCAACAGCAATCATTATTCTGCTTCCTTTACTTTTCTTCTTGCCTGTTTCAGCTGCAGAAGAAGGTGACAAGCTCTCGTTTTGATGTTGTTGTTGTTATTTTCCTGTGCTGGAAATAAGGGTGCAAAATATGAGTAGTTGCCTAGGTGACAAAACCTGTGTAATGTGTAGTGATCGCAGCTATATTTAAGCCCAATGAACAGTTGTTTTTACAGAGTTCAGTGTTTTTTAAATCATTGCTGTTTTCAACTGGAAGACCGTGGTAAATGTCTTGACTGTACACTCAAAACCACCATTGTGCACCAAGTATAGCTATCAAGTTTATGTAAGTCCAGTCAAGCTATCACCTTATGTTTGGATAGGAACGCAGGGGCTGTGAGAATGATCAGGACAGCCTATATTTGGGAATTTATCTGCAATCTGCTCAGTTAGCACCTACAGCAAGTCTTTAATCGAGACACGAAGGCCAGGAGAACTGCAGTAGCTCTTTTGAGTGCCTAATGAAAACAATATTGTTTACTTTCTCAGTGTCTTAGAGGTCATGTTATATTAGTGAGATGAGAAATAGAATCAGGAGACAGATGAAATAAAAGTATTAAAATAGTCTGAGACCTGTGACTAACTTCAGTAAGCTGAAATCCTTCTGTGAAGATAAAGCCATCTGTCTGAGACTATCATTACAAACAAATACTGAAATTGAAAGTAATCTAGAAATTCCAGGCTATTGAGTATCCAAATTATTACTGAATCAATGTATTTCTGCCATTAAAGGAAACAAGATGCACTCGTTGTAAGAAAAGGAAGTCTCTTACGAATCTTCATGGAAGAAATACAGAAAATTTGCCAATAGACTAACACTTAAACAGCTAAATTCTTTGTACTGTAGACAAGGGCAATAGATCTAGACAAGTTACATCAGACATTTAAGTTGTTCTGCCAATCAGCTGCTCACAGGAAGAATTTCAGTAACCTAGGTTGTTGTAGGAATTTTTAGGGGTGTTGTAGGAATATTTGTGGAATATCAGACCACCAAAGAAAACCCCTAACTCTCTACGTCACTGAGCTAGGAGTCTTTCAACACCAATGAGTGCAATAGATCTTGACAAGTCCACCTGGATGTTCAAGAAAAAGCCATGCAAGTCCCAAGGACACAGAAGTCAGTGTTGCAATGGTGCAACTTGAGTATAGAAGGCTTTGAGAAAACTGCAAATTAACAGCTTGGTAATAATGTGAACCAACAGTACTCAGTCGAGCTAGTGAAGGTTACACCAGACACATGGGGTATTGCAGGAAGAAGTTACTCAACAGGTTCAGATAATGAGAGTTTTTAGCATTAACAAACAAAGGGAGATTGAAAAGTTAGTGAATGACAGGTGGAAAACTGCTGGTAGAGAGAAAAGGTGAATCCTGACCTAAAGCATTTCACAGTTAATCATTAAAATATATCTTTGGTATATTTAAACTTTATTATAGCTACATCAGTAAGGAATTTACTTCCCCCCCCCCCAGTATTTCTCTAGTATTGTCTATAATAACTTTGAATCTCATTAGACACTGTACCACAATGATTTTTGGTTAACAAAGGCACCTAGTAAATAATGAAAGTGGCTGAGTTTTTCATACTACTGACCTTTATTCTTGTATGACTCTAGAAAAGGCAGTTTTATTAACTCCCTTCCTTCTATTTTTAATTGGTCAAACATGAAGTTTAATTTTCAGTAGTAAGATAACATAGAGAATTAGTGTTATTCGTTTCAGAACAGTCTGAGTCTCTCAAGAAGGTCTCCTGAGTCTCTGAAGACTATCAAAATTCTCACAATAAAATGCTCTCAATATAGCCTTCAATCTGTTTAGCAATTTTAAGGCAGTTGGATTTACATTCAAAACAGTTTTTTTTTTAAATCAACTAAATAGCCTTTTGAAATTATGTACTATCTTGTAAAATTGATGGACAATACCTTTCTCAATTATGCCATAGGACCTTCAAATTTATAGAGGGACATTTGTCAGTGCTAAACAAAAATGCAAACATCAAGAAAAATAATTGCTACAACAACACGCCAATTCCAGTTTGCTTCTTATTCATTAACCTGCCTGTTGTTAATCTAATAATACATTTTTTTTTCAGATTTATATAACAATTAAATATTTCCCAATGAGTTTATTGAAATTGTTATAGAACCATATCTAGGTACGCCTACACCTGTACTATGCTAAATGATTCCATGAGCAAGAAATTATCACCCAAATAGTACTTGATACTACTTGAAACAGATAAACTGCAGTTAGTCATTATTTTTGCTTTTCCTGAAGATAACAGGGTGTTGTGAACCTGTCTAGATTAAGGTTAACTTTATTTTTAGGTACATTACCTTATGTGACTGAAGACTTATTTCTTAACCCCTTATCTTGTATCATAATGGACTGTACTGTTACATTCTTTGGTAAGATCATTTTCACCTAACTGTGAAAATGTAACCAGCTTTTTGTTGGCAGTGGATAGCATCCTTTTTCGAATCTTCATGAATAAAGGCTTTAGGAAAGAATTTTATTCTACTACTTCTAAAAATACAGTTTTGTAATCTTAACTCCAGGCTCAGATCATGAAACCAGATGCCACAAGCTTTAGTAGTGTTCCCTGAAAAATTAATAAGAAGAGACAATGAAAATTAAAAAAGTTGTCTAAATTCCAGCAAGTAGAAGCTGTCATCTGAAACTGAGGGATTACGGTTGAAAAACTTCCTTAATTTTGAATAAGACAAACAATTTGAAACACACTTTGGGGTATGAAATTAAATTTGAAATGAGAGGTTGACAGAAAAATGTATTACATTCATTATAACCTGTCCTCTATATTGATTAGTTGGTCATCTTTGTTGTTGCTTAGTATTTATCAAATAGAGTCAATAATCATATTCTGAATACTAATGTAAACAATATTGTATGTACATATTGCAACACTATAGACTCACTGTATAATGGCTTTTAATTCCAGGACTGCATCATTTATAAACTTTCTGTGATCAGATCCAGTTTAAGCTCCTCTGTGTAACCCCACATTAGTTGCTCAGCTCAGGTGTCTTGCCTTTAAAATTAGTAATTAAATTTTAAAATAATTAAACTTATTTAATTAGTGACACTGACTGTATAACATTATCCCATGCTCCCTATCAGGCAGAATTCTTCCCGTTCATAAGGGCTAATATTTAAAAGACAGTATGTGAATTTCAGATCAAAAATAGTTCAGAATCATCAGCATACACAACTGTTATCATAATTGCACTATATGCTTTTAATTTGTATATTGTTACTGGTAATTCCTTGTCAAAATCTGAATAGGACTGCAAATTTAATTTTCTGATAAGATTTCCCTTCCCTCTGAGGAACTGTCTAGTTTCTCCAGCTATTTTGGTGTTTTTCAAAAAATGAACATACAAGGTTTTGGGATGAGAGTTCAAAACTAATTAAATAATTTTTGAGGAGTCATTTGATGCCAGATCATATTGCAAAGATATCAGACATCAGCAGATATTTCTGCATATCCAGACAGTTTAGTGTTTTCTGGAGCATATCTGGTTTAAAAAGAGGTATACTACACTGCTTTCAACACTTCCTTTCAATGTTAAATCCAAACTACTGAGGCTTGGCATGCAACCCCACTAAGTCTGAGTCAACGGTCATAAACACTTTCAGAATAGTGCCCTCACCCAAGTTGACCCAGCAACCTTCATCTCATGACAGAAACAATTCTATGTATTTTTGCTATTCAGTTCACACAGAAAGCAAATATTATGGATATATGATATTGAATTATTTCAATGGCAGAAAATACATGATTTCATAATGTGTTATAGAACTATGGAGTTTCTAAGACTTTTTAAAAAAATATATGGCCACTGATGACAAAAATCACTTTAAAGAACACTTCCTACTATGCTGCCTGATGAACTTCTTTCCCGCTATTTCAGTTCCCTAAGAAAATATTATATCCATTGTTATTTTAGTGTCTCAGCGTTTTCTGCAAGTACTTGTGCGTGCCATATTGTTCTAGCATTATAGCTGCAGTGGAACAATATTCGCTACCTCTCACTGCAGAATTCACACAGGCCTAAGCATCTCGGCCCAAAGATCCCTTTTCTCGGTCAGCACCTAAGGGAGGTGTAAAGGTCAAGATGAAAGAGAGATTAATGAGGGATCAGTACTCCACAGGAATCGAAGGAAGCTAGAGTTAATTGGAACCTAAATTAGCCATCCTTGCATCTTTTAGCCTGCCTTTAAGCTAGAAAAGGTTAAGAGGAGCAGCAGATCAAGAAAGCAGGTGACCACAAAACTAATGAAAAGACACAAGTGTCCAGGTGAGCAAATGATACAGGACGGTGCTCAGTAGGTTCAAAGAGTGTGGGTTTAATTAGAGGCAACTGTGATAACAGGCAAGAGGAGAAACCTGTGCTTTCTTAATCATTAAGTTTGTATTGATATACATAGTACCTGGTGTTTTACAGAAAAATAGCCACAAATCTTGGGTACTGAAACTATCAAGGTTGTGTAGATAGAGCTTTTTGCAATACGGTGAAGCTCTGTGATGCAAGTCACATCTTCTAAGCATCCTAGTGTGAGTCAATACAGCATACAGGGATATTGTATGCCACAGGCTTGCGACAACTAAAAGTGAGATTTAACTCACCCAACTTTATCCGTGCTTAGGTGTTGGCCCTGAGCCTAGAACTGAATACAAGATGCCTGGAAAACTCTGCAAGGTCACACAAAGGCATTTACAAAATGAATACTTGCAATATACAAACACCATGCAACAAAGCTATTTCTACAAACCAAGGGCATGCACACAAATTCATAATGGATTTACCTATGAAAAAGAAATCACCAAATCTCCTTTTGCATTGAAGGCCAGGAAGAAGGGTGGGACTTTCTTCTCCTCCTTCTCACCTTCCTCCTTCTCCTCCTTGAAAACACAAATGTGCAGGAAAAGCCTGATTCTACTGACAAGCCAGAGTTTATGCTTCTGTATTGTTAAGTAAGCCTACCCCACATAAAAAAATTGTTCAAACGATTCTTTTCCATAACCCCAACTGGTGGCTGCTTTGCTATATCAAATCACTGCTAAAATGTGAGCGTAGATCATTTGACAGGTGGAGTAAGTTAGAATAAGGGGTTACTGCAGTCTGAAAACACCTGGATTTCCCTTTCTGCTATTACAGGCCTTAAATAAATATAATAACTGTATAAATGGGAGCTGAACCCTACAATCTGCAGAGACACCAAGAAGCTTAACCATTCACCATCACTGATGCACATCCAATGGCTAGGATAGATATTGTGCTCTAGTTGCTGTGTTGCATATGTTATCTCACACCTTAGATTTGAGCAAGAGATACTGCCAGATCCCCTTGGGTCACAATGCAAAAGCAAAGAGAGGATCTAGGACAAGTGTAGGACTTTTTCTAATTCAACTTCTTACATTTTCAACTAATTAATACAGGAAATATTTTCCAGAGACTGATCAAATGAATGTAGACTCCTGCCTACATTCAGTATTTCTATTTTAAGCAACACCTGGGAAGATCACAGAAGACCACGTAAATTTTGTCATAGTAACATTGAGAGGGGTGAGTCTGATTGCAAAGCATCCAAATGTCAACCAGGAGCAGGTGAAGCAGTTCACTTACGAGTATAACTACAGAGGAGGGACTCAGAAACACAACATGCTCTCCTACAGGTGATGTCAGTATTAACTAGCCAGTGCCTAGGACTAGAATTTTCCTTACAGGATTGGCATAGTATTATCCCAGGTTTCAGCAACATTATAACTGCCGTTATAAAAATTGGGACTTCTGCATTAAAAAAAAAAAGTAATAAAATAAAAAACCCCACCAAAAACCAAACAACCAGGAAATAAGCATGCTGAACAAATTGATCAGGCAAAGAAGCTAAGCTCATTCAGTTTTGACAATATATTTGAATTTTACATCAATGCATCAAACAGCAGGTTTAGAAAGGGTTATTCCAAACAGGAAAGAAAAGAAAGAAAAGGATGAGGTTTTTGGATTCTTTTTCTTTGCTTTGTTTTTACCAAAAATGATGACCTTTCACAAGCAACAGTTTTTGTCATGTAATAGGGACATTATGCCATTGTAGGGATCGGATAATAGAAGTTTTGGTTGTTTAGATGTGTTATCTAGTGAAAATAAAACCACTAATCCAAATTCGTTAGACTAGAGTTTACAAAGCAAAGAATATGTCGTCAATGTCTTGGATAGCAGAAAGAGGTGGTGTCAACAGCTTATAGTTGAGGGGACTTGAAAGCAAATCAAGGCCTTATTGTGCTGCCAAAGTGCTGCATGTGTCTAAGCGAATGTGTGAGCGCCTTAACTTCTCCAAATCACAAATAGTGGAATGCAAGGTCCTTAATCTGGTAGTAAAGTTCTCATTTGAATTATTATACCTCATGGGATCTCTCTAAAAAAAATATTTTGTATTGCAAAAGCACAAATATTGTGTATAGTATATATATATTTTGTAATATTAGAATTTCCAGTTACAGGAAGCATTAAACAGGTTTGTAAGTTAAGGCAAATTGTCTGAAAATAGGACAGTCAGAAGAATTTCAAGCGCATTGGTTTTTGCTTCAAGGAAGAGGACCTTGGTGTAAGAAATCAACACATCCCAGACAGATGCTGCATGCATATTTTTGCTTAGCTGGACACTATGTTTCAGTAGATTTTTTATTTTTTTATACAGGATTGTAAATTCAAACTAATAAAACTGCAAGTTTTGTTAATCTAGTAAGGAAGAAAGAAAAACTAGAAGGAACAGGAATTCCTTAAACATTAATTAGTTAGTATACAATGGCCCTCTAATCATCCTCAACTATAGTTAGAATAATGGTAGCTCAGATTAAGTCAGCTCTGGGAAGCTACTTTTAAGAAACATCTTAAATGACAGGTTACAGACATTTGGTTCAGACATTGAAATATAGTCCTTTTTTTGTGTGTGCATTTTTTACATCAGTTTCCTACTTTGCAGTCAAGAACTTAGGCCTTTACTGTGTTAACCTGTTGTTCTTTAGTTCTGACGTGTTGTGTCTGTGATGATCTTAGTTGACTTTAACAACCACAAAGTATGCTGCTTTCCAAAACCAACAATTCTCAATAAGGTGTTTTCCAGAGCAGCTTTTCAGAATACTTGCAAATTAAAACCGAAGCAAGTCTGGGAAACACTGAGATCAGGATGTATTTTCCAGCGAACTACAAAGTCATATTTGGGGCATGATTATCATATACCAGCTAAAGGTGTATGGGTTACTTTTTGTAAGTATTGACCAGTGATCATCCACCAAACAAAGAGAATGAGACACAAGAATAAATCCACGTCACTACAGAAATGCTTCTTATTCGCACAGTAGGATCACTTCAAGGAGGAGTGGGTGTCATTGTGCTGCCTGATTTTGAACCTACTTCATATTGTAGATTTGCAAGTCAAAACCAAACTCTTTGTTCTGTATTCTTATTACAATTGAAAAAAGAAAACAGGAAATAAAAGAGGGGAAGAAAACAAAATAGAAAATGTAAAGGTAGTCAATGAAATGAAGATTGAAGGATAACACTTTTTTATGGTTGAAAAGCTTAACATGATCTTTTAAGCTGCTTGTTGCCTAATACTAAGTGCAGAGAGGCCCTTTGGCTTTGCTGTTCCATATTCAACACTTCAAAACTGAATTTACATGTAATTTGTGTAAGGATATACTTGTGCTTCAGATAGTCTTGTTATATGAACTGATTCCAATTTCTAACATTTCTTGGTATTAAAATTTCCAACATAGTGTGCTTTCATGTGCTAAAAGTAGAAGTGTTTCATAAAAGAACATGGTAAACACTATCTGTGTATCCTGAAAATCCCAATTAGGGAATGGGCATTCCAAGACCCTGGGGAAAAAACCTGAGGAATTAATTTCTCAGAGGCTTCCAGCGTACCATGGGCAGATCCAGGAGTCAAACCCCAAGTCACAATCTACTGTTAAAGACCATTTGGACTTTATAGTAAATTACTTCAAGTTAAGAAAAACAAAAGAACTTGAGACTTACAGCTCATGCTTCTCTATCACTCTTCAGTTCTCCAGCTGTTGATCTAGCAAGACAGACTCTTTTAATCCCATAGCAGTGCAAGCTATGTTTTTCACATGACAAACAACAGGACAGAAAGAAGATTGTTATTCCCAGTTCAGTTTGGTCACCTTTATTTCTGTTCAAATCTTTCCCTACTTTTTTCACAGTGGAGAGTGGTGATACCCTGTGAACCATTCATCCAGTGACTGCTAAGGGTGTTTCCCCTGCTAATTAATCACTTATTTAGAATGATTTTTTTAGCACATAAAATATACCTATGTGTTTTACATCTTTTCTTACTTACAACAAACCAGTCCTTCCTGATTCCCTTTGTTGATCAGAATACAGATATTTTTGATATCCTTAAAATTTTTCCTTGTTGTCAGGAAGAAGACAATTAAAGTCCATGTTACACACTAATCTGAGAATCAACACTAATAGGGATCAAATAGAAAAAATTTAAAATAATCTTTTCAAGTTCACACAGCTGCATCACAGAGTAAATGAACACAAATTCCTTGGAGATAAACTGAAATGCCCAAAATTTCTTTTTCACTGCTTTTGGGGTACACTGATTCATATTCTGTCTTTCTCAATATCTTTTATTAGAAGATACATTTCTTACAAATCCTTTCTTAGGAATTTCCAGCCCTTTTTTTTCCCCCCATCATTCATTTCCCTAAGCATGTATTTGATACATAGATCACCCAACCATCTTAAAGTTAACTGCTTGCATGCAAACTGCCAACTTACACAAGAAAATAAATCTGAGATCCATGGATGCAAAACATAATCTGAAATAGCAATGAAAAGATTTCCAGGAGGAAATTTAACACAGTCATCTATTCTTTGTAAGGAAATACACTGCGATAATAAATTTAACTCTTCAAAATATTTTTCATTTTTGCAAATGGAAACAGGCTATAAGCATCCTATCAACAAGAAAAGGCAGGACTATTTTTATCATGGTGAACATTCCTGAGCACAGTTTTCTACAGCATTTATCAGACTCTTGCTCTTTCTTTTTTGCATTGGAAACTGCCTCAGTCCCGGTTTTGGTGTCTGGTTACTCTAAGTACCTCCGAGGAGGCTCAGATGGCAATCTTGAAAAAAAAAAACAACAGTTCTTTATTTCTTAAACTGTTCCCATGCCACTTCTCCTTTTAGAACTGATGATAACAGAAAGGAAATTTTTGCAAGTGTTGATCTCCCCTGGGAAGCTCAGTAATTACCTGTAAGAGTAACTGGTAAAAGTTTGCCCTATCATGATATATTTTAATAACATTGCAGTACTGTAATGAAAAAGACACTGTTGCTTATCCTGTAGGTTATTGTTTAAAAGAAAAAAAAAAAGCATTGAGTAACTTTGGTTTTATGGTACAAGCATGAGAAAACAGAAAAACTTCCTAGCTGCCTACTAGAAAGTAAGAAAAAAGGTTCATTTTTAAATATTATGCTTATAAGTGCATGTGTAAAGGAACTTTAGAAAAGAAAGAACTTCATAAAAAAATTAAAGCAGACAGGGTTTACACTAGGTAACAAAGCACTTTGTAATTAACAAAAGTGGAACAAAACTGAAAGGAAGCTATTGCTTGGTGATTGAAGAAGGAAACTACAAATAGGATTAAATGGAAATATTTAAGAGAAAACACAAATGCATTTGCATTAGTCCACTATTTGGCTTTTCTCTTGTCTCCTCCTGCACATATCTGTCAGTATACAAGCACCCTTTCTGTCTATTATGTCTTGTTCTTGTAAGGAAGACAGTGGCAGAAAGAAGTGTTTCTACCTCTTCCAAAACAAGATTTTTCAAGTGTAGGATAACAATTTGCAGGCACAGCAAGGAGGCAGTGAAAGAGATACCACTGTGCAACTATTACCTTGTGAAACATACTTATATTATGCTTAGCTATATTTTTCCTACCAGTTTCAAAGCCATTTGTTAGTTTTTCTTATTGAACTCATTGAATAATTGATTATAGAATGTAGTATATCACTATACTATGGAAATTACATTCCATAATGTAATTCAAGACTATGGCCATTATTCCAGTGAACTTTGCAGCCAATTAAAAAAAAAAGAAAAACCAGAAATATGTATCTGTAAAATGTCGATTATATTTCTAATGAACAGGTACTCTGGACAGACATATTGAAAAGACACTTAACTGGCTGTACCTGGTTGTTAAATGGAAGAAGACTTATGCAAGTGGAAAGTTTTATATTGTATTTTCCTGTTGATGAAATCTTGCCTGCAATGACATTGAGGTGGGAATATGGTTCAGATGTTAGAGTTTTGCCCATGGATTTGATGAGATTACCTATCTGAAATTTTGGAAGATAAAACTTGTCATCTTACTGTTTTGCTTGAAATCTTCCTCACAGTAAGTCCAATTAGGAAACCCAGCTTCATCTTCTGTCATCTTTTACAGTGCACCAGTCCTTAGTCCTTTGTCAGGGTTTAGCAGAATCTGTGAAAAAGTATTAAGCTATGAGTAGTTTTACGTTGTGAAGTGTCCAAAGGTCATCTTTTTTTATAAGCCTTCTTAGTGGATGCTCCAGGGCATGACATTCTTGAGTTGTCAGAAATAACTCTTCTTACTCTTTCTTTTGAAAGAAATACACTTTACAAGTTTCAGGCTAGTCTTAAAATATTCCCTTTACATACTCGGTCTTTTTAAATTTTGAACTATTCTAACAGTCTCTAAGGATGATATTTTCTTAATTTTGCACAGAGGAATATGTAATATATATGTAATATATGATTTATATATGAAGATATAAAAAACAGAATTGTAGGCTTGATCTCATCAGGTGGGAAAAGTCAGCCTAGCAAGAAGTAAAACAGTAGAAAAAGTCCTGTACAAACATTAGACTTCAGAAACAAAAAGTGGAAAACAGACTTGTGTACTTTAACAAATAGACTTAAGAAGTAAAATGATGTATTAAAAGAATGACAATACTGCCTTCTTATTGATTAAACTTGTGTTCACATTTCCCTTTGCAGAAGCCAGAAGACCTTGACAGAATGTGGACAGTGGGATGCAGGTCTATGTTAAGACATATTTGAGTGTCTATACATGTTCTAAACATATAAATTTTATTACTGAGGCAATTGAGTCAATACAGTCAATTGAACTACAGTCAACACACTGTAGACACTCTCCTAGTAGATTTGGTTGCCTGACACTTATTTTCAGAAGAGTGGCTGAAGACCTCCCTTTAAATAAATGTATCTTTTAATGGCTAACAGAATTATATGCACGTGTTCCTTGTGTCTCATTCAAAGGGCATTGTTCTTTATTTGCTCTTTGTATCATGTGTTTAAATAATTATTTTTTTTATTTTTTTGAAAAAGAAGCATTGTAAGAGCTTTGTCTCTCTCGGGCAAGACCTATTCTGAGTAGAAACTGCAGGAGATAAGGTTGATTCTTAAGGTTAACACTCAACTCCCAGAACAGGGAGCCTGTTGATTGGGGTCAGGTAGGTTGCAGGGCAGACTATTGTAGAGTTTCCACACAATTTATAAGGCAGCCTGTTGTTTTGGGCAGGTCCGTTTGCCTCAGTGTTGTGGGAATTTACAAGATTTAAGAACAACCCAGGAGGCAGAGGACTAAATTGATGTTTGAATGCTACCTTGTCTGTTCCTTTCCAGGGAAGCTGCTTTAGTACAGGTCACGGGGAGAAGCAGTACAGGATCTCATCCCTGAAGTGTGATAGAGCTCTTTTTATACACCCAAGTCTGCAGATCCATTCAAAAATATTTGTTCCACAAGGATAAACAGGTTTCCAGTTTTCTGAAGTTTAGCACATAAAATAAAAATTCAGAGATCGTTTTGCATGAGAGAAAGATATTTATAGTTCCATTTTTTTTGGTGTTGCCTGCAAGAGAATAAATAGTACACAAACACTAACTAAAGAGATGTAGACAGAAGGCAAAGAATATTGGCAGATATCAGGGTAAAAGAATTCATTTAATTTTTAATCTATTGATGAGATCAATAGCTCTCTGTAAAGGGTATCTCAAATGGTTAGTTTAATCATCTAAGCAATAGTGACATATCCAATACCAGAAAATTCATTAACTCTATAGGGATACTCTGTGTGTATACAAGCTCTCTCTTCCTCTCTCTTTGTAAAAAACTAATAGCATTAAAGAGAAGACAAAGGGAAAAGGCTAAGGTTCTTCACTCAAAGAATAAGTTTCTATTTTGTAGAAGGAAAAATTCTTCCTCCTGTCCCCATGATAATCAACCAGAGACTTGAAGAAAACCATCTTCAATTTATGTTCCTTGTTTTCTTCCTCCTTCACACACTGATTTGCTTTTACTACTTTGTCCAAAAAAGAAAAATAAAAGTTTGTCAATGTATATTCCCATAGCTTTAAATAGAAGCGTACATAAATTCATTTATGTTGGTTTTAAGTGGGCATAAAATAAATAAACACCACATACAACTTGAAAAGCCCTACCTTCTGGAACATTTTCTGCCTCACAAATGGGAAATTCAGAGAACACATTAAGAGATTTTGCTACATGCAATTTTTCATAATGTATTAAAGTGTTTATCAAAATGAACTGTAGATCAACATATTAATCCAGTCCTGTGAGGAATAGAAGCTTTGAAAAACTAACAGAATTTGTTTTCTCATTAATATGGCTTGAGTTTCCTGACAGAAATCAATTTGTGCATAGAAGTGAAGCTGCTACTATCTAAAAATCATCTCAATTATATCAAAGAAGTAAATGCAATTGTATGTAAAATGCAAAATTCTGTATGGAATCAGTTGGTAACCAGGACTTTAAGCAAACACTTCAAGTTGTATCTTTTGAAATTTGAGAAATATGTGTCCACTTCCAAATTTCCTTTTTCAGAGTAAATCCAAAAAACCTAATACTGTCTTTCTGAAAGCATTAAGACTGCTTTACATATAAAAGCAACAACCACCAGTAATGGAAGAGCACGGATCAGACCAAATTAAAAATATTAATTGATTTTCCTCTAAAAATCTGAAATAAACTGAGAAGAATTAGAATTTTCGTATTCATGTTATGCTTACTTTTTCCCTTAACAAAACCTGTCTAAAGCTGTTGTGGTTTTTCTACCACCCTCGATAAACTACCTTTCTTTTTCAAAACAAATTTAAATAGGTTTCATTACAGCCATATAACGTAAGCTGTCATAAAATATATTTTTGGCGACAGTCACCTAATACAAAGAAACTGCAGCCAATCTTCCTGTATTCACCCCAAATTACTGCCAACTCTTTTATGAACTTAGCTTAGGAGAGTGACAAAATGTTCATCAAAATAACAACAGAATTCACGATTGTTAGCCATTCCAGTATGAGGCTGCTGGATTTAAAAGTGATCCCAGAGCTGTTCATCTAGGTCCAATCCAGCACCAAAATCAGCTTTCTTTTTCAAAGACTTCAGATGTTTTCCTGATTTCAGAGCATGGACCAGGCCACATATCACACCATTCCTTCATCATCTTCTGAGTATTGAATTTTTCCTAATTTCTCCCACATTTCATCCTGAAAAGAGAAGATGCTGATCATTATCTGATTAAAACAGGATGAGGAATAGAACTGAGTCAAGCTTCCCCACCCAGTGGGGCATTTGAGGTCTTGGTCATACTTCTTCCCTTTTTCCTGTATCCTCTTACCTTTTCTTCATGCTTCCTAGTTGGCCTAAAATTTCTAGTCCTGAGCATCAAGAGCAACTAATAGGATTTTTTCCCTTTCATCCAGGTGTGCTTCCTGGTAACTATTGGTGGCAGACATCTCTCAGTGTGTCCTTGCTGCATTTCTCCTTGGGGCTCAGGTATGATACAGAGTCCAGAAAAGTGTTTTCTGAAGACAGACTTCCATGAAAATTTGAATTCTTCAGTATTTTTTATTAAATGAGAAATCACTGAGTCTCTCTGGGCTCCTGGGAGCTTTATGACACAAAGAGGGGTCAAAATGGTTCACTGTCAGATGGTATATCAAATTGGATGTCATTACATGTAATGTAATGTAAATACATACTGCCATTTTTGGCAGAGTGCAAGAAATGGTATGTATCGAAATGTCTCAGTTTTCATTGTGACCTTGCCCATGAGAACTATGTGATGCTTTAGTAAATTGTAATTCATACATGGTGCAAGATTCATCTAGAAATCCATTGCTTAGTCCAAATAAATTTGTCTCACTCTAGCCATTGAAAAGAAAACAGCGGTGTTCTTGTAAGAGGGGCATACAAAGCAGATCAGCAGAACAAATTTTAGAGATTCCTCTTCTTCTCCACTAACTTCAGAATGGGGTTTGGCATAATTAGCTCACTTTTAGCTACCTACCATTAGGTAAAATGCAGTGAAACAGTTGTAGAAGATATGACTCAGCTTTCCATTTTCCAGCCTCACTGGAATTTCCTAATCAGCTCATTTCAGCTCATTCAGCACCTCCAGCCAAGAACCCCCTTAATATTCCAATTATGAAACAGAAGTCTGTATAATTTTGAAGTAATGAAAATTAGATTACCAATTAAAAATAAAATAATTAGGGAAAACTATTTATGTAACTTCATCATGTGTTCATTTGTTTATGAAAGATTTATAATGAAATCTAGGAAAAAACATGATTTTTAACTTACAGAGCGGAGATGATTGTTACTACTACTACTGATTAATAAATACTTTGAACCATGGCATAAAAGTGCAAGAATTTTTCCAGGCTTCCAGAATTTTACACCTTCATCTGAGATATAGATTTTTGTGCTGCAGCATTCGAAAAGGACATGGAATTCATTAATACTTGACAAACTTCCTGCTCTTTCACTGCCCTAAAGTTAATCAGTAATTTCTGCCAACTCATTTCTGGTGAGTTTAAAAAAATGTTGGGTATTTGCTGGGAGACAGCTCAAACACTCGGATTTCTAAGTTTGTTTCCGTGTTGGTGTGATTGATGATATTGATCTCAAAGGAGAGAGGAAGGAACACAGTCAATCTCTTAGATGTCTTTGAAGGGAGGGTAGGAAGTAGCATTTGAGAATGCATGTGCTGTTATCTGCTTGTTTACTTCTTTTGAACTATTTCCTTTCACTCTAAGGGAAGAATTCTTGAATTTGTGACATTGCAAAGGTAAACTGTCTCTCAAAAAGTAAAATCACTT
>KZ506376.1:45483-79698 GCA_002844005.1 Limosa lapponica baueri
AGGACGGCTGAAAGGATATAACTGTTGATGTACCATGTCTCTGTCTAAGGGTAAGGTGACAGTCTGAAAGTTTGTGTCTTCATGCCAGCCTCCTGCAAGATTTCTTGCACTTTGAAGAAGTTTATACTGGTGTCTGTATGTGACAGACTAATATCTCTGTCAATGCTCTGGTTTGCTCCAGTTGTTTCGGTATTCCCAGTTGCTTGGCGAATAGTTAAAAATTCATTTGCAATAACAGGATTGAGTTCCAAATGGCTCACCAGGCTGATTATCTAATGAGGACAATTATTCTTTAATCAGCATGATGCAATTATGAGTGTGAGACTTTGGAAAAGCAAGTCTGGAAAAGGAATTTGATAGAGTTTGGCAGAAGCCTGTCACTGATAGTAACAACTAACTGCTTCACAGAAACAGAGCAAAGGATGGTGTAAAAGGCTCAAAAAAGATCATTCTCATTCATTTGAGACCAAATCAGTCCAGGGACACATTTACCTGACTTGTTCCCTCTTTAGCTTTTTTGTACGTTTCACTATCCTTACCATGTCTAATGACAGTATCTTCCACAGTGTCCTAATATCTAATCTAATTTCTTTATGTGCTGCCTTCAGTGAGTAAAGAGATTAAAATGTTCACCAGCCTCTATCAACAATGTTTCATATATTGCAAGTTATCTAAGGCCATTCTTTTATAGTCTACAGAGTCCAATCCCTTCAACATTTTCTCAAGGGTTGTGTCTTCTATATCTGTTATTCTTGAACTCTTCCTCCTCTTTTCTCTGTCGACTGTTTTTTGCCCTTTCTTAAATATGCTTTCACAGAAGCCATACCAGCTCCAGTGCAGGTTCTGTATGGTCTGCAGGGAATATCTGCTCCAGCACCTGGAGCACTTTCTCCTCCTCCTTTTCCTCTGATCTCAGTGTTCCCTCTGTTGTTTCTCACTCAATATTATTACAATATCACATATGCAACCATAGCTAGGAGAATTCTGGGAAAACCAGGGACAGACAAATAGGTATGAAAATAAATGAAACACATAAATTGTCATATTGAAACTGGGCAGTCAATCTTCAACACAGGCGAATGAGGAACTACCATAAGAGGAAATTATTCAATAGATCCTCTGTGGGGATAGTTCTTCTCAACCCCATGAAAAAGACTCTAGAACAATGTTCTGGGAAAAAAAAAAAAGAAAGGTTTATAAACTTTAGAGATTTTTGAGCAGTGTAAATACAGAAGTTGTTGACAGATGTAAACATTTTAAAATCTTCCTTAAAATACTCTAAGGTGATAACTACTAGAATTTACTACTGCCTTATATTTTCTGGCAAACACAGCACATCTGCTCCATGCATTAAATTCTTGTTAAACATCTTCCTCTTCAACCATGTACAAAAAATGTTGGTATTTTGAAAAAGGCAGTAATTATGTCATTCATAAAAAGTCACAGGAAGACATTCAGTGGCTGATGCAACTCCAGTATTTATTTTTAACCTCAAGGTTCAAGATATGTGCCTTCCAATTTAATAGAAAATAACATTCTATTTCCCTGTCAAATGTAAATTCTTGTATTTCTTTTACTACAATCGCCTTAGTTATTCTGACTGGAAATATTATCAGACATGATATTTATGAGGTAGCATTTTATTTCCACTTTCACATTTCACTCAGCCTGAAAATAGACTGTAGATTTCACCTTCGGGAGGAAGGTTGCATTGCTTTCACTTGTTCAGTCAATCAACATAATTTACAAAACAGAACCACTTTCCTCCAATAGTAAGCTCCAGAGCACCTTCAATTCCCATTTCACTTCCAAAATTTGCTGACTGCACCCATACACACCATCCCCCAAAAGCTATATTTTGGCTTCAGTAGTTTTCATAGGCAATAAAAGCATTTTGAATATCAAAACTGAAGGCAATTAGTTCTGTTCTGCAATATAGATAGACAGATTAACCAGTTTAAATCCCTTTGTCACAGTGATGCACATCATTATGATCTGTCAGCAGACACTATTCTTGTGGCAGCATAATAACCCATCTAAAAGATTCATCTGTAAAGGGAAGGAATCGAGTGATATATTATCACTATGGTCACTGAAGACGTTGCTGAAACACATTAGTAGTAATAGAAAATTACATTGAAAAATGTATATTAGAGTATCAGGTTAGGAACAGACCAATAATTCAGTAACATATCTGAAAAACCAACCTTCATTTTAATAGGTAAAAAATAAAAATGATTAAAGGAAAGACATAAGGTATTCTTTGCATAATATAATACCCTTGGTTCACGCATTTGCAGAAGTTGAAATTTTGTAACCAATCATTTTTGGCTGGCACAGCTGCATTGAGGCCGAGTCTGTAAGAGATAAATACAGAAAAGAGTTTGATAAGACAGAAACCCTCAGCAAAAATTAAGCTGTAGCGGAGGAAAAGTATAATCTGACCTGCTCTCAAGGAAAGGTCAGATACCAGATGAAAACATAAGTTCTTTGTTCACCCTCCCAGGAAAATTTAAGAAAGCAATTTAATTTCTTATAAAATTGCATTGTTGCTGTAGCATTACAGTCTGAGAAAATATGTGAAGCGAAGCTACTGCAGTTTTTACCTCTTTCCATTACTTTTCAGAACATCTGCAGCAACTGAGGTTAACACTGGAAACCTACCATGATTCACAACACTTTCACAGCTCCTACACGTGTAGGACATTTTAGTCTTCACTCTTGTTTTCAAAGTACTATACATATGCACTGTGCTTACATAAAAATTTTGAGGGTGGGGGTATACTGGAAAGATCCAATTAGGACAGTATCACTGTTGTTATGAATAGGTTTTATACCAAACATGACTGTGATATGGAACATAAATACAGATTACAGTTTTTTAAAGAGAGTTTTCTCTAGAGCTGGCTTTTAGGAAGGCTGTGCATCTGTCACATGGGAAGAAATTATAGGGCTCCCATGCAGTTCCTCCTAACGACTAGGGCTGCAGTTGTGGAAGACCATTTATTCCTGAAAGTTAGCCTCATTTGAAAGGAAGTCTGCAAAAAATCTGAACATTTATTATCCTTTGAAGGTTTCTGAACCCATGATCAAGGGAATCTTGACTATTCCTGATCTGTACAGCAGAATGAGTGAAGCTGTCACATTCTGATTTCATGAACATTTATTGGCAAGTCACAACAGTAAAAGATATTCCACCAGGGATGTCAAAGAAACTCTAACTTTTTTTTTTTTCTGGTGGGACTCAACCCAGCAAGCTAGAGCTAAACCTAATTATTTCTTGTTTTGTAGAAGTGAATTCTACTTATGTGAGTGCTGTCATTTTTCTGAGAAACGCAGACTTGGTAAATTATTCCTCCTCTGTATTACACACGATCATCTTTTTCATGGTTAAACTACATTCTATGCACTTTTCTTGCACTAAACCATTAAGCCTGAGAGTAAAAACTACATCACCGTACTCAGCAGGGGAAAGCCTACCAAAATGATGGGGATACTTAACCATTCATGCTTCATGTGAGAAATGGCATGCATTTGTGCTTGGCTTGCCACAACTTTCAGTTTCTGCTTTCTTAAAGGTTGTGCTTGAGTAGGCAAAAGTGCAGAAAATTTACCAAAGGGACTCTGCTAATGATAAGTTGTCCACAGCCAGCAAAAGAAAGCTTGGTATGGGATCTATCCCCCTCAATGGAAGTGGTGAAGTAAGAGTAATCACTGACTTTTTAAAATTTCTCCTTTACAAGGATAATAAACACTAATGATTATGTCACTGTGGAGGAATTCTGACTACATTTCTTCTTGGCTAGTTTGTCATGCATTTGATACTATAACATGCAAAAATGTCATGAGGAAGGGTCAATATATGGGATTGAACTAAAATTCCAACATTTTCATTACAAGCAACATTAACCAGTGCTAATAAGAACTCATATCAAACTCCAAAGTTTGGAGAAAAGTCTCAACTGGAAAATGTAAATGCATAGAAAGCCTATACGCCTGATTGTATCTATTGGTTCATCAAATATCGGCCACAGATATACATTCCTCTTCACTTATTTACATGTTGTGGAACTGAATTTCAGCACTAGCAATGAGCGCTGACTAATTAGAGCAGTCATTTCATTGTACTGTTCAAGGGATCCATGGAGATATACAGTTTCCCAAGAAGCTATTCTTGGGAGCTGCCTGTCCTTTCTGATTTTGTTTGTGTATACGCATCAGTGATGGATTAATGGTGATGGGTCCCAACAATGAGTGGGAGAAACAAAACTTTTTGGATGCCCTAGGCTGAGCTGTCACAAGCAAGTGGGAGATCAGGACCAGATAACTCAGCAGTTTCCAAAATCACCCACACCACACTTCTGCTACAACCCTCCTACAATCTAATACAGTAGGCTGGACAAGTATCCTTGCCTGCATCGTCATAGCACTTCCAGATTCCCAAACTAACAATGGTTCTGGAGGATATCCACTCTGCTGTGCTGATACTTAAGTACAGTAAGTATGTGCACTGTTCAATAGCAAATGAGGTGGGAGATAGCATCAGTAAACAGTTGAATAATTCAGATTATAATCTGAGAAAATTGAAATGTCCACGGAGATGCACAATTATCTGGTTTCACTGTGAGAAACATGTCTGATTTTATATTCTATAGCTAAAAGTAACTGCTCAGGAAAATGTAGGAAATTGTAGGTTTTTTCAGGATGCTGATTATTCGTGAATGTTAAAACCATCACTAATTTTTTGAGGAAAACTTAATTGTCTGTGGAAGCACAGCTTTATGGTTCACTCTTGGGCATTTTTCACACCTATGCAGTAAACTTAATTTTCCAAAATGCTTGTAAGTTTTTGCAAAATTGCTCAACATTAGAAAAATATATCAGCCCAAAATTATGAATAAGAACAAAATCTGAGTATTTGTATATAGAAATTAGGCTGATGTGAAAAACAGCTAAGTAGAGCTAGCTGTTCCTTGTGTAAAACACTTTGTCTTCATTGCATCTCACTTGTTACTATTTCTATAATGCATTAAGGTTTACAAGACTGTAATCTGATGAGTATATATTGTCTCTTTTGACTTCATATCAGCTCACATAATTGTTATCCATATTGTCATTGAAAAATGGGAGGAAATCTTTAGTATTGATTTTTAAAAGACTAGACTTGAAAGAATTTGCCATGTCAATTATGAACCAAGATAATTTCATACTCAAGATTTTTATCTGTTTTAGCATCCAATCCTCATTAGCTTGCATGTGGAAACAAATGGACAAATATCAGCCCTATGTTCTTTGTGTACTCACATTTCCTAATCTTTTCTGAGGAATTTTTCATACATAAGAATGGAAAGCGCAATATATTTACCAAAGCAAAGTTGGCTTTGACTGAGTCATAGTAATGCCAAACATTGGCTGTATATTACTAATTCCTCATTTTCCTTGATAGGCACAAAAACTCTCTGTCCTATTGCAGACTATTGCAATTCAAATGTACTGTCTTATAATTATCTTGGGCCTAATTATATGAACTCTGTTATTCCTAGTGAACCAATGGGACTCCAACATTACCACTATTTCTCTATTCCTTTTTCTTAAAAATAACTGCTGAATATTCTATTAAATATATTTCCCCATGTATTTCTAAAAATGTCTGACAATTAATGAACTATCTTAGACAGTTCCTTCCTGCATCACAGCAACTTCTGACAGAATTTTAGGAGAAATAAGGTCATTTCTTGTAACTGCACAATGCACTTCATTTGATGTTGTTCATAGCGATGCACTTATGCCTATGCTTTGCATTCACTTTCCTTTATCACGACCACTCCCTTCTCTTTTTAGCTTTCTTAGGAATTGTTACACAAAGTGTTCTGCCACTATTTTAACATGTCTATATATATATAGACAGAGAGTGAGTGAGAGAGAAGATCACAGAAAAATATCTTATTAAGCATTTCAGCCTTTTCCCTGGCATCTGTTATTTGCATTCTTTCCTTGGAAGGATAATATGTTCATCTAGCAGAATATGATTGATTAACTGAGCAGAAGGGATTTTGCATGTGTCAGTACTTGGAAATGCCATAGTCTTTGTCTATTCTCCTGCCAGTCTCTTCTCTCACATGATTTAGCACAAAATGCAAATCTTTGTAGGGCCCTGACATCTTTTCTCTAGTTTCACCATTATCATTCTGGAAGATTACCTTTGTTTCATGCAAATAAGATTGGTCTTATAACCTGAGAGAAAAAGATGTACATATTATTTTGTAAAATTTCTCTTTATGAGAGGTTTTAAAATATTTTCTCATGAAATTAGTATTCACTGAGTAAGTGAGATGAAGATGAGGCCGTTTTATTCATCAACAGAACCAGCATAGCACAAGTAGCAACATTGAAAACTTACTCAACTAAACTGGGAACATCCATCACTCTGCCTAAAGATCTGCTTTCTTCAAGTTTTCTGAAATTGTTTTACTCTGGCTCTATGAGAAAATTGCTTTTAGTTTTTAGTCAGTTCTACTTGTATAATATCTTCAGAGTAACAGACTTGAAAACAAAGTACAAGTATAAATGGATTATGAGTGTGTTATTTTCCATGTGGTAAAATTTCATCATTTTCCTATGTGGATGTGTGCTTAATCCCAATTTACTTTATTCTTTCATTGAATATACTGGTATTACTATTTATTTCCCTTCTCCGATTTCAACTTAGATATCTCCTAGTATTAATACAGTTATGCCTGAACTAAAAATTAATAGTATTATTTATTTGTTCTTGTATCCACATTGTTAGAGATAGTGTGGTCCCACCTAATATCTGGAGTCAAACGTGGCCTTTCCATAAAAAATAGACAAATCCTATTTGGTGTTAGTAAATCCACTTTAAAATCCTTCTTGTCTTAATAAGTACATGAAGAAGCTTAAATGTAAAAGTTTCTAACTCCTATATTTCTTAGTCATATCTCTGGGAAAGCTTTTATGATAAGGCTGTATTTCCCTAGGGAAAATGATAGGAACTGAGAAGAAAGTCTTATTTCCCACATTTTAGGCTGTCAACTGTATCTTCTGCAGCCCTATGGGCACAGACTGCCAGAATTGCAAACTTTTCGTATCACAACATTATAAATTTATCTTATTTTTACATACACAGCTTGAAATTATAAATCTACATCACAATTGTTTGGTAAATTAGGGTAGAATTCACCTCACCTAATTTAGGCCAAGATAAGTGTCCAATTAGCCATTGAGACTCCCACTAAAGGCAGTGAAGGAAAAAGGGTATACCAGAGGATGATTCATCCTATCTATCTTGATCGCTTATCTTAAGAGTGGGATGAATTGCCTTTGAATGTGCTTATCACTCTTCACTGATCTGCTAGATCACTTACTAGCACAGTATGTCTTTTAGATCACTGAAATTAGGTGAAATGAGTTTCACTTTCACTCAACATGGCAAAAAGTCAGGTGAATTTTTCTGTGCTTATGTTTTGAAACTTCAACCCTTCCTTCAGTCTCTGCAGTTAAGATTTGTTATGTTTGAAGAACAGGCACAGATGAAAACTAAAACCAGTGAAATAAGTCATATAAAACTCTTTGCTTGAATTTCGTGACATCGGGGCTTTTTGTGTTCAGCCTCCACCAATATTTGTTGTAGCTTCCTGAATGCTCATGGAAACCAAGCAGCAATGACCTGTTTTATATGCATAGAACATTATCATTATTATTATTATGCCAAGGGATCATATTCCCAAAGTACTTACAGCAATCCACTGATAGAGATCTGGTCCTTCATAATTTGGACCCCTTTTGCATTTAAGTTTTTCAGTGCTTAAAAAAACCCCAACCCTAAATATAGAGTCATTTCTGTACCTAGTACAAAATATTTTTAGGCTGAATAAATCTTACTAGATCCAGAAAAGGAGGACTGAAAAATTCCTTGATTTGCTTTCCCTTCCATTTCTTTCTGATCCCAAGTGGGGCTTTTGACGTGGCTTCTCATTAAAAGGTGGATTCACCTTCCTATTAGCTTCAGAGGGAGTTGTTGGTGGTGAGATATATCCAACCATGGAGCAGAAATGATCCCATATCATCATGGACCAACTGTCACTAAGCAACAGCTCACATTCCTGCTGTCAAATAGTTTTGCAGGTTGGTGTGCTGTTGAGCCCTAAAGGAAAAGAAAATGCATGCACACAGAGCCACTCTAACAAAAATGGCAAATAATTTCAAACAAAAAAAAAATATGTTAACCTTCTAATGTCTTGTAGGATTTTACAAGCAAGTTAAGGATGTTTTTTTAATGGAAAACCTGACAGAATGCTGTAAATTTTCAATAACAAGCTTGACACAAAAGGATGCCTCTTTATAACTGAGTTTAAAAACTCCCTTGTGTTAACATTTCATATAACACTGAAAAATAGCATTATCTAGTGTTCAAAATAAAAATCCCTAAGTTTTATTCCTGCTCTGCTAATCAGCTACAGTTAGCACATACTTCTTTTTCAATTCTTTAAGGAGATCCAGCCATGATAAAACGGATGGGATGGAAAGTTCACAACTTACTGAACTTTTATCATGAAACATCTCATTCAGGAGCCAGAACACTTTGCACAAGGCACTTAGCAAGTGCCTAACAAGAAACAGAGTAGGCAAAGTGCTTCCTCCCTCCCTCCCTCCCTCCCTTCCTTCCTTCCTTCCCTCTCTCCTTCCCTCCCTCCCTCCCTTCTTCTCTCACTCCCTTCTCTCTTTCTCCCCTCCTCTTGGCAATAACCAAATAATCAATACAGAAGAGCATTATAGTTTGTTTTGAGAAGGATCCTTTCTTATTACCACAAACTTTCAGCTTGTAATTCTCTTTTTTTCCTATTGTGTTCAGCACAGGCACTTATTATTTATAGGTAGTTTACACTAGTTAGTATAATAAAACTAGTTGTGACTACAATTAATTTCTCAAGAAGGGCTCAAAATATTTTTTGTTTATTTCTAAACTCCTCATGAACATAATGTAGCATTTTGTTAAAAATCAGTGAAAGATCTGTTAACATTTTTCAAAAATCCAATGAAGCAAATAAAAATGTTACGCATTTGTGAAAAACAATAAATAGTTTTCAGGACTCAGAACATTCAGCTTTCAAAATTAACCCACCACTGCATTTTTAAAAATAAAACAACCCTGAAAAAACAGACTTTTATGTAAACTTTATTATTGAGCTTTATATCCTAAAAATTCTTTGAGTGTTTTGTTTCATGTAGGTTCAAAGATCACTTCATCAGTACTTTGATGAAATCAGTCCAACATTCTATCACACCAACTAGTCATATTCCATAATGCTCAATGTATTTGCAGTGGCAATGTAGATACAAAATTACAAGTTTGAGTTATTATTTTTATACTTCCTTTGCAGTTTTGTAGTTTATTTTCTGAATTCAAAAGTCTGAGAAAGCACCTGACTTTGTTTTTATATATATCATGATGGAGGAAAAAACTAGGGAGTAACAGACAGGAGATAGCCTGAGCAAACAAAAACAGAGAAATGCAATTAAAAAAAACTGAAATTAAAATTTTATCCAGCATGCAGCATCCAATCTCTCTACAGGGGAGTACATTAATATTACAAACTTGACAGTGAAGAAGAGCTCTGTATCCTGGCCCAACTAAACATGACAGATAATAGGTTGGTTAATCTGACTAGTGGTTTTCATACCAATTTAAAGGGATACTGGGGAACTCCCAGAAAACTAACATCATATCCTGTTTTATTCTGACTTCTGTGGTTATTTATGTGGCTCTTTTTCTATCTGAATAGAAAGCTGCTGCAGGTTGGAATTTTACTGAATGTAATGTAGAGTGATTGCTTGTCAGGGTTGTTATTGGTATGGTGGCACATCTCAGTTATTACTGCCATGAGGTTCGTTTTCACATTCTTTTGAGTACTTGGAATTTTCCTCAAGAGAAAAAAACTGGGCCATTATCACAGCTTCTGTTATTGCATCTGGCACTATTACTACTGAAGCATTTCCATCAAGTTTCATCCAAAAATAGCAGAAAAAAAGAAAGATGTTCTAATGGCTCTAGGTGACTTTTTTTGTCTGATAGTTTCGGATAGAGTCTGAGCCTGTGGTCCAACAGCTGCGTACAATCCACAGAAGCAGCACATGTTACTTCTTGTCCTGCTCTGACAACCTTCTTGCTGGATACAACACAGAAATGGCTGTGAAATATGGCCCAGAGGAGATGCCTTAAGAACAGCAGCATCTCTTTTATGGCATTTTCCTCCTTGGTGGCCTTTCCCTGCCGCACCCTACACAAACATGAGAAGAATGTATCAGTCTGGCTGTGGGAAGGAAATCTGTCACTTCTGTGCACCAGATTTTCTCTGCATTAGTTGAATGCTGAACATGCACAAGTAAATCTACTTCTTGAGGACATTGAATGCACAAGGTTTGCACTGACGTTCTGTCTTATACACACATTAAACCCACAGTATCTGTGAAAGTCATAGGCCTACACTACAGTTCTCAAAACCCGTCTTACTGAATATGCACAGTAAATCCACCATTTGGTTGGGAAAATATGGAATATGCAGCTCTTTCATGAGACTAACATAAGACATATGAAAGCAAAGACATTGGTTGTTGAAATGAGTAGAGGTCAAACCAATGGATATATTATCAAAGCTTAGTATTTTAGGAGGAATCAGAAAATTCTCATTGTGATGGACTGAAGGTGGAATCCCTATCTTACATTTGAGACACTTAGTCAAGGTAGAAGGTTAATAAAAAAGAACTACCTTTTTATCAGTGGTGTTCTGATACAGAACATTTTAGTCTTTTTTTTTTTTACTTGTTGGGCTTTTGGGGGGTTTTGTTTATTTACTTTTTACAAATATATTCCAGGATACTCAAACTGATTCCATATTTGGCCAACATTGTCATCTGTGAGAGAAAGTTTGTGGAATGTAAGAAAGAACCTAGTTCTGACTATGATCCTTAGTGAAGTTTCCTCCTCAAAATGTATCCTGGGTTGTTAAAGCAGGGTGTTCACAACTGTGCCTGGAATCTGTTTTGTTGGTTTGTTCACCATATGTTGAGTACCGTTCTGCATTCAGTTCTGCATTTGGTTTTGCTGAAGGGTTGGCCAGGTAGTAAGGAAACACCTTGTTCTGGCTGTTTCACTATGCCATGTACAAACCTGTAGAGAAAGGTGGAGATTGCACCTTCCAGATGAAAAACCTGGGAAAGAGAAGGCAAGTGAGCTCCTGCAGTATAGAGGGACAATCAGAGCAATCAGGGAGTCTAGAGCATGAGAAGACTCTGGGAAATGCTTGAGATGAACAGATCTGATATCCAGATAAAACTGAGCCAAATCTGTGGAAAGATTAATATTTTACTTAAATCCAGAAACAGACAAACTTTGTGGCCGCTTAGCAAGACTCAGTAGAGGAAGGTACCTTAGGGAATACAGCTAGCAGAGAAGTATGAGGTGCTTTTTAGGACCAGATGTATTCTCAGAGAAAATCTGTTTGGGTTTTTTTTCTATTTGAAAATTATCTTCTTTTAATAAAACTTAGCTTTGCTGCCAGAAAGTGGCTTTATCACTTTTACTCTTTTCTCTTTAAGGAAAAGATGGAGGCAGACCCCTCTCAGCTCTCTAGGGTGTTATCACAACCATGGAAAGAAAAGTGTCCAACATAATGGGAGAGCTCAGTCTGGAATTTAGCACAGTTCCACGAGCACAAGAGGTATTCACTTGACTTTCTGTGAACCATTTGCCAATTTACGTTCCCCAAGAGGCATAGCTTTACAGACATTACCCTGTGCATTTGTGCCAGTGGAAATTAAAGCTGAGTGGAAGTCAACTTTCTTGAAATGAAATGTAGAAGTGAAACCCAGGCTGGTGTTAATGCGTGTTTTGGATCAAAAACTTTGGCACCCTTAAAAGGAATCCATTTCTTATGGAAAAAAAAAGAAAAAAGAAGATATTGAAATTTTGTGAGTCAAATGGCATGTAGAAAATAAACTGATATAAACGCAGAACAAAGTGTTGAGATCCCTTGCTGGACATACAAAACTCAAATGGATTCAAAGTGGACCTTTTTCTGCATTCAAAGTGACAAGTTTAACACAGTGGCAGAAGGTAAGTGACTCAATTATATCAGGATTATCACAAGCCAGTCTTAATAAAACTAAAAAATGAACTTGTGCCAGTATCTATCCAACAAAAAATGTCACTAAAGATCGTCCCAATTACAGTTTAATGAATATTCCAGTGAGTAAAGATAGACCCCCCCAAAAATAATTGTGATTGATTTTGCAGAGAAATAATTGCAGCTGTGCATATGCTATGAGTTTCTAAGACAAGTAGAACAGGTTGAAATGGTGGTGATAGGATCTGTAATTGATGGTAGACTTTTATTTACCAAGGAAGGCATTCTTCATGAGCTGGCAGACAGGTTTGCTCCCAGGACAGTGAAGAAAACCTGCCCAAATGGGCTGGAAGCATAATAATTTCTTCAGGGTGCTGAGGAAACTATGTGAGAAGTGTGGGATGTCTCAAAGCAATGCAGCCACAGTGTTGACAGGTCCATTTTTCCCAGGAGAGGTTAACAGGGGCTGTTGCCTGCTCGTTCACAGGGAGTGTATTCTCCAGGCTGTAGGCCATAGACATGTCCTTCCTTCTCCCTCTTCCAGATCACAGATGAACCTGGCCATAACATCACAAAATGTAAATACTTTTTTTATATGAATGAAAAGTTAAATGGTGATAAGATTAGAAACACAAAGTGTACCATATCTGTAAGACCGAGCAAGTGTCTTCAGCTAGAGATTATCAAAAAAAATTCAAGGAAAAGAAGCACAAATCTTAGTGAAATCAATGGGATCGACCCTAAACTCTGTGGGCTGCTTTAAAAAAATCTCTCTGTGAACTTTCATGACCTAAATTTCTGAATTTATGTATGCAAGTTAAAGGAGGGAACTTTGGGGAGTTTTTTGAAACTAGGTATGAATTTGCAACTTCTATATACCTATACATGTTATCACTTAATTTAAATGGGCAGAGAAAGTAGCTGTCTTCTTTGATCTAACTGGCAGACCAAGTGAAACTCAGCTGGAAGTAAACAATTTATTTACATATTGAGCTCAAAAGACTGCTTGGAATTTGACAGGTTAAGTACAGAAGGACAAAATAAGTGGCATAAACATCTTTTGAGGTGGGATTTGGATAACATAAAGGCCTACCAGTATTAAAACCTTAGCAGAGGACTGCATATTTTATCTGCATGTAGATCTCCTTTGGGAACCTGTAAAGGAAGGTAAAGGAATACACTGAATTAATATAAAATATACTGAATTAATAAAAATGGCAGCTATGTAACCTGTCTGTAATTAATCCTTTTACAAAATGAGATAATGGTCCCAGATAAGTGTGCTTGAGAACGATACCAGAACTCTTCACAGAGGTGATAGCTACTTCTTGAAATACAATTGTATTGTGGGGTATCCCATAGACTGCTATTAAGATCAAAATCCCCTTGAATCAGGTGCTTAGAGAAGCCTACATTCCCCAGAGAGACTCCGGATTAAGAGAGGTAAATGCAGGATGGTGGGAGACATCTGTCTAATTCATCACCTTTATTTGCTCCATTTATTTTTGATTCATTCGTTATTGGTAGAGAGATGCAAGATATGAGAAGAATAGTGAGAAAGGTTGATAAAAGGAGAGAAAAACTGAAAAGAGTAGAACAGCATCAGTGCCTGGAAAAGTGGGATATCCAGGTGAAAAAACCTGAACCATTATGCCAACATTGTCTTCATCTAGAATCAAACAGGAGAGCAGGACACACCTTACCAGTGAGTAATTGACTGCTTTAGATACTTAGAGCATACACTGCCCCAGGCACATCACTTTAAGGCGCCCAATGAATTGCAGCCACACATGCCATGGACAGGTATAGTACAGGAAGTCTAGGCAAATATTTTGGAATATCTCATTTCTGTTCTTGCTGGTAGTTGCGACTGGAAGTGTTTAATTTCTTGATTCCTAAAGTTTCATCTGTTGCTACATCTTCTTTTCATTAGTAAGCTGATAAGCTTTTATCTTATCTGAACAGGATCTCAGGGCAGTTAGTTCCACTGGTTAAAATTATGTTAGGGGAAATTAATATTTCTTTTTACAGTTTTATACTGTATTGCCTATTCATGTGTAATCCCCCCATACTTGTGTCTCAGTTTGGCCACTTTTTTCGAGTCAGTTCTTTTAGTTTTTGTTATAACTCCACCTTAATTAATGAATTCTTAAAATGACTCGGTAAGGAGTTGGGCAATGGTGGGATTTTTTTTTTTTATTCCTGTATGATAGTTTGTCCTCATGTGAGTGCCAAGTGAACTCCGCATATCTGACTTTGTTCTCTCAATTCTCTCCTTTGCAGCTGCAGCTCAGTATTTCTGCTGTTAGTATGTATATCACCTCATTGCAGAATTGAAACATTATAATTTTGAGTGTTTTCAAAACACTAGTGATATGTCTTCTCATGTTGTCCAATTTCATAGATGCAGCTTAATCAACTTTCTGCACCTTGTAATGAGTGTCACATTGAAGAGGCAGGATACCAATTAAGAACAAAATGGAAGCAGATTGCCATATACCACAGAAATCTCATCTTGCGTCAACTATGTATTTAGTTTGAAAAAAACTGTTGGACAGTTTTGTAGCTGCTGTTAGTTACATAGGAGGCTATAGCGGTCTGACTTGATTTCTTTTCATGTGGGAAGAAATTGGGAGTTTTCCTCATTGATGTAAATCACATGATAATCCTTTTGACGGTTGGCTTCTCTCAATTTTTAGAAAAACCTAGTATGAAACTTTTAGCTACAATAATTTCTTGGTCTGGAATAATACTTCGAAATACAATATGAAATAGTAGGAAGTGATCTATTTTCTAGCTTAAGCAATGATATTAATATTGGCCTGAAATAATAACAGTTCTGAAAAATATTGACAGGTTTCCCTGCCTCTCATAGTGGGCTAGAGATTAAAGGTTTGTTCCATTTTATTTTAAAATATTTTGAGGTTACTACAAATGAAACCACTTCTTAATGAATAAAATAATTATGGCTGCAGAGACCATATTAGTAAATATTAGTAAACACAAACAACCTTTCCCTCAAGAAAACCATCAAAGTACCATCAAAAATACCACAGTAGCTACCAGCTTTATTAACATTTCTGAGAGAAATATTTTTATAAAATTTATAAATTATAAATTCATAAATTATAAATTTATAAATTATATTTCAAAATTATTTTTACTGATTTGTAAAGTCTTTAATTTAAAAAGATTTTACAAATCAGTTGCTTACACTACATTTTCTTGGATGAAGCCAAGATGGTCTTATATCACCTTTGGAAAAACAATCTTAAGGAACTCATGCTTACTGGTGTGTTACAAAAGTAAAGCATTTAAAATGTATCAGAAAATTCAAGCTTTGGCCACGTCCTCCTCTTCACAGAATTATTTTCTACCCTTATGCCTGCATGCATTCAGCAGATAAGGCAAGAAATTAATAAACAAACCAGTCATTTGAGGGGTCATATAGGAAATGTATCATCATCTACTAGAAAGGCTTACTCTGCCACATTCTATTTTTTGTGGTTAACTGATGCTAATTTCTAAGATTGCTAGTATTTTAAAAGAACAACATTCTCTCGTAGGAAAACAGAATCAATAAATTGTAAAATAATTGCTAAAGCCACCATATGTCACATCCTCTTCTGCTTCTTTCATATTTTTCCCATCTGAAAGATTCATCTTCTGAAGTACAACCTTTTCTTCTGACCTTTTGGAAATTAAATAAAAATGAGGCTTTTCCCTCCTACCCACTTGGAGGATGAAAAATGTGCCTATCATATGAAATAAAATAGATTTAAATCCTCCTTAATAAGTTATCAAAACCTCCAGAATGCTTCTGACAATATCTCCTAAATGCCTTTTCCATCACCTGGGAATATGTGCAATTAAGGAATACTAAAAAAAAATTAAAATAGATTTTTTAATGGATTACAAGACCAATCCATAATTAACATACACAATCAACCTTTTTGTCTTCACCACAAACAGTTATCTCTGATATAATTTGATGAAACAGTAATTTTGGTAATAGCAGAAAAATGAATCAAACTGCATTTTGAAAAGTTTTAGCTGGCTCCTGTGATCTGTGTCCTAGCAGAGCCATGACCAGAGCTGCAGCTTCATTCCATGCTGGTTCTCCAGATTGCATCTGCCCTCTATCAGTAAACCATTTACAGCCTTCACGAGGTATTCATGTCTCATGTCTTTACATGCTAAGACTGATGAACACCATACTCATTAATGGGCTTCATTTTCCTTATACAGATTGCGATTAACTAGGAGCTGGATAATTTCCAAAGCTATTTTTCAAAGACAGGCACAGCATTTTTGTCATTGTAACTTTTGGCCAATATCCGCGTGGGCTGCTTGTGGTGACAGAGATAAAAGAATACACCTAATTAACAAAGGAGAGACCTTCAAGATCCTCAAGGAAAATTTAATGGGGGAAAAAAAAAAAAAAGAAAGTAATGGAAAATACCCATAGCATGCTAAAATACAAGTCCACTGCTTGAATGACAGGAAGATGACCATATTTCAAAATAGATCATGCCCCACTCTCACTCAAGATCCTCCAATAATCAGGAATTATCCCTTATGAGACAGGAATATGCTGCTGTATGCAGGAACAAAATCTCTGTTCTTTTCTTCTATTGAATGATACCTAAAGGCCACAGCCAAGATTTCTACCAGAATTAAATCGTGTGGGTTTGTGCTTTGAAATCTAGAGGGTTTGGAAACAGCACGTATTGTGTGGATTCACTACCACTTTACTTCCTTTCACTCCTAAAAAGCCACAATGTGCAGAGAGGGGATTACTTACAGACATAGCTATAAGACATAACCCTTCATCTACACAGAGGGCTTCCTATAAAGGATCGAGTGAAAACAAAACAAAATTGTGCTGCTGCCTAGGGAATTATCTAATGTACCATGTGTGAAATTGCTCTCCTCAAAATGAAGAAATGCAAGAAGCAGAGACTGCAGTATCACACAAAAGTCAGCTTATGCCTTGTGAAAGGCAGCTTGAACATATGCTGATATTCAGAGTGGGATGGATACAGTTCATTCACATCCACCCTAAAATTATCATGCAGCATATTGCTGAGGAAGTAGTAGGAGAAGAGCAGACAGCAGCAACATTCATATGCCTGTGCAGGGAACTGTGTTAGAAAGCTGGGAACTGAGAGGTGGTGATAAAAGTGGTCGTGTCACCTTGATCTGCTCTTGAGTAGATGAGCTTGCTGGTGGGTCATTGTCATTCACTGCTGCCATGTCCCCTTTCTACAGAAAGGGAATGTTATTACTGCAATTGCTAGTTACTAAATGTCCTTAAGGAGGACACTTAGAGAGAAGGTCATATTGATGACATATGCTCCGTGTGTCCCTAGAAGATATGGAGCATGGTGACACTAACCTTAGGAACATGACAACACTAAACTTAGCCTAATAAAAGCTCATGTAAAGCTCTTAAACACACTATTGCGAGGACAGAAATTTTATGCCAGCAGCTTTGTAACAAATGCTGTTAACTATATTTTGTACAAGTGTGTTTCATAAACAGGAAAAGACTGGCTCTGGCAAAAGACTCTTGGCAGATTTTTATTCTTTTTGCCCTCAGATAAAGTTCATGGTTTTACAGATAACATGTTGAACTGTTGGTTGCAATCCCCAGACTCCTGTATACGAGGTCCTTAATGTCATCTCGTACAATATACATATGAAATCACAGGGGGAAACATTACAATATGAAGAAACAGAACTTAACCCATATACTTTTGAATATTGCCACTCTCTTTCCATTGCTTAAATCTAGATCCAGAATCTCACAAAAAGACAATGGTTTGACAAACAGCCTACAAAAAGTGGAAGAAGAGTTAATAGAGATATTTTGGACTGTGGCATGGAGCTATTTTGAGGCATGTATTTAGCTGAAATAATTTGACATTTTTCTAGGTTACAGGGCATCTGAAGATGGCTCTTGTTGTCTAATTATCCACAGCTGTCCCTGAGGAAAACATCAGACCTTATATTCAGGTGAGAGCCTCCCACTGTAACCCATGTGTTTGTCACATCCAGCTTTCAGGAATACGGCAAGGTTGTGACAGCCAGGAGTGCAATTGAAAGTGCAGCCACTTCCACATGATGAAACAAAATCTGCCACCCAACAAGGGCCAGCCTCCACAGGTCACATTAAATGCAAGCCTTCAGGCTTCAGGATGGCTGAGGTACTTGATTTGGATATATTCCTGTTATTTTCTTTTAATGAACAAGGATAGAAAACAGCAGTCATGTTTGCCTTTCTTTTTCTTTTGCCCTCTTCCAAGACATGAGTGTTGTGCATGGCATGGTCTATTTGAAGTGGCAAAAGTAGGACAGCCCTTCTGCTTTGATCAGCTGGGAGGAGTTGCTCTGTCCTCCTTTAGTCCAATGTTCCTCAACTGGCCACAAGGCTCATGCGCCAGAGAACCTGCCACCAGCCCCTTAAAATTATTGTCTCTCCCAAAATGTAGTGGACATCCTCCAAATGATTTCATTTTTCATTGCTTTTTATTACTTACTGTAGATGCTTTTATAGCTATTGTAGGTTGTTTGGCTTGGCTCCCTGTTTCACCCCCCACGTCCTCTTTTGTACGAATAGTTTAGCTGCCAAGAGAGAGATACGTTAAGCAGAATCCTTTTAATAGAAGAATGTATTTGAGTTCTTGAATTGTGTTGCTTTGGCAGCTCTGATAAGAAGAAAACACCCGCAGTGTGGTGATAATGTGGGAAAAGCTTCATCGTCTGCTATTTCTCACTCCTTTGCTGCATTTAAATTATGTAAGAGTCTGCTTCCATCTCAGTCTACTGCACGCTGCTTAGCAGCCTGCATGACTCTGCAGTTAATTCTTGCAGCTACTGTAATTCCCTCTTGAAATTATTTGGCAGCTCACCCTGCAGAAAAGGGCATATCTGGAAATTGCCTTTTCTGCAGTTTCACAATGCCTGCGATTATCCGATTTAAGCAGGAGGATCACACTCAAAAGAATTGAATTTCCATACCTAATAGCTCCTGTCTGAGCTTCCATTTCTAGTGCGTTCCTCACAAAGCAGCAAGTTTTGGATACAAAATTCTGAAAAGAGCTCACTGAGGAATGATTAAACTAAAATCAACATGAGTGCTGAGGGAAAACTGGGCATTAATGTTCACATTAAATCTCTTAAGGTAAAGATTAGACTAAAGACCATTTTTTCCTTGGAGATTTGTCATACAGTTTATGTCCTTCATGAAAATATTTGGTTTTTTGGAGTCAAATTTTCTGGCCAAAACTAATGCCAGAAAAAGCTTTATCAAAACAGTGCTTAGGAGAGAATGCGTGTGCAGAAGAAGGTGTCACTTTCCCCTTTCTGAAGGCAAAGAAACAGTCCAAAATCACTAAAGTAGTTAGTCAACATTGAGTTTCCCAAAGTTCAAGTAAGAAAGGAATGTCATTTCGGAATAGGTGAATTGCACATCATCCTGCTTTGAGGATTGCCACAAGGTATTAATAAATGTTTTGACATTCCCAGTCAGATACCCAATATGCCTAGTTTTCAGAAAAAAAAGTTTGGATGTTGAAGTCTTTTTGCAGTATGGGAAAAAAATAAGGTGAGTGTTCTTATGCTACTCTAAGCTGGTTTGTCCTTTCCTAACAGAGTGCTGGTTTTGCTACTGAAAGCTTTTCACAGCATTTTACATTGGCATTTAATGTTCTGGAAGTTGAGACAACTTTCAAACAGCAGATTGGCTTTTTGTTGGCTTGGTTGTTGGTTTTTTTGCAAATATTGTTCAGTATTGCTGAAATGCATCAAAAAACTTGTATTGCCTTAGGATCATAAGGGTTAATTGTTATCATCTTCCATTACACTCCCCAGCCTGTGGTTCAAGACAAAAGTTAGCTCTGACAATTACTCTTTGATTTGGAATCATGATGGGGTATAAGAAAAACAGATCCTAAAATAACATCCAGCTTCTTTATTTTTTAACCCTGATCTCACATGAGATTCCATGTTCAAGCAGAAGGAAAGGAACCATTTCTTGCCGGGTACATCTCTCAATGTGCTAAGTACCTTCAGTTCCCATAGAAACTAAATGGGATCAAAGGACACCCAGCACCTTGCTAGCGCAGGCTGTTGGCTGACAACCAGCCTAGATGTTTATTTGCAGATGTGCTACACCACTAACTGCTTTCATAAGAGTTTTAAGTTTTCCATTAGATAGACAAGAATGAGGACTTTTCAAGGACACAGTGCTTTAAAACTTTTTGAAACCTGTAGTTTGAAATAGCCTCTCAGATGCATGTTTGGCTCATACCAAAAATAACAAAGGACCAGTGCAATTATTGTGAATACCTTTGTTGCACCTATTAAAAGAAACTCTTTCTTGTTGGAGAGACTTTTTTTTTGCAGCAGTGTTTTACATACTGGCCACGGAGAACGCTGCATCAATCTGCAGAGCTATCAGAATCACAGGGAACATTTTAGCACTACGAAGCCAGCAGCAATAGTAGTGGGATGCAGACCTCATTCAGTCCTCTGTAGCATGATTTCCTGTGCCGTACTATTACAGGATAAAAATATGTAGTTTAAAATCAAACAGAAGAAAAATCCCCTAATTCCCCCTGTGTACTTTATAAGTATAGTACAATTTTTTCTAGCACTTCTCCCATACAAGGCAGGAGCACAGATGTGCAAATGTGGCACATAGAGTCCAGATATCGCTCATGAATTTATGCATGCAGTTGTATCTATTCTTGTTGTAATGTATGTTCTTTATTTGTTGTGATGTATGTTGTCCAATTGATGCTCTCTTATGACACTTTGAACTGGAATTTTCGGAGCCGTTGGACATCTGTAACTCCCAGCCATTCCAGTACAACTGTGGGGACTTCATAGCATTTTAGGTCAGATTTACCTGATCATATCTGGACAGCTACGATACAGAGACCTACAGGTAACTAAGTCACCATATCAACAGAGAGAAATAAGCACCAGAATGGGAAATTCATTCTACTGTGAAGCTGATATTAAAATCAGTGAGAGAAACTGTACAATAAAAAAAAAAACAAAACAAACAGAAAACCAAAACCCATAACAAAAGAATTCCACCCCTATTTCTTGTCGTTGAATATAAAAGGTAACCAAGTAGTTAACCAAGCCGTAGAGAAGTACCTTATGGTTTTCTAAGATTACATAAATCCTTGTTCACAGCTGTCTGAGATGGAGTACCCAAACCCAGCTGCCCCTTTATAATGTACATGCCTTTGTCTGCTATCGGAGAGACACATTTTGCTGACCTGTAGCTGTGTTCCTCAGCAGAAGCTGCTGCCTTGTAGAAAAGCCATGGGTTTCCCCGAGGGAGGCATCCAGTGGCTGCTGCAGAGCAGGCTGGCTCAGCAGCTGCTTCAAGGTGCTTGCTGCTGTGACAGGCAATCTCTCCTGCAGCAAAAGATGGGAGCTGCTCCTTCCTAGGGAATATTAGTTCCATTTCCTCCTGCATGAGGCGACAGGACCCAAATCTCACTCAGCTCTGTAAATGGGAGGATGCTACTGTTTTGCATGGGGCAGCAGTCTCTTTGAAAGTCAGGAGTTCCCAGTTCTCACATGCTTCTTGCTTTATTTACCCCACTTTAACTACTGTTTGTCTGCCTTTGTCTGCCTCTGGTGTTGTGGGTACAATCTTCCATTGCTAGCAAGAGCACTTTGATTTTATTTTTATTACAGCCATGAAATAATTTAGGTTGAGAGGGACCTTAAGAAGTCACCTACTCCAACCCACTGCTCAAGGCAGAACTAACCAGAACAGTTTTCTCAGGGCTGTGTCTCATTGAGTCTTGAACACCTCCTAGGGTGGTGCCCTTCACATCCTTTCAACAACGTGGTCCGGAATTTGATTCTCTTCATGGTAAAAATATTTTTCTTTCTTTCTAACCAGAAAAGGATCTGTCTCTGTCTTTGTGTCTTCCTGGCAGGTAGTTGCAGAGAGCACTAAGGTCTCCCCTGAGCCTTCTGTCCTCCAAGATGAACTGACCCAGCTCTTTGCTCAGTGTGGTGGCCTCTACTGGACTCGCTGCAGAATATCTTTAGCCCAAACCTAAATGCAGCACTCCAGATCTGGTCTCAGCACTGCCAAATAGAGGGGAAGGCTCACCTTCCTGGACCTGCTGGCTACACTCCTTCCACTCTGTGTAAGTGAAAGCCAAGTCACTCTCTTCTTTACCAAAAATGTCCTTTATAGCTTCAGGACAATGAAAAAGCAGAGATAATTTTCCTTTCTAGTGCTCATGTTATTTTCAGCTTCAGTAGCAGGGATTTCTAAACCTTGGTGCTAATGCTATCAAACACACAGATTTTTCTAATTCATGCCTCTACCCATCCTGTCACTTACCCAGCTCTCACAGAGCTGAAAGATGTTTTATCTTATCCTCTTTCTTCTTCAGTATCCCTAAATTGTTAGTTCCCTGAAGCATGTAGCACCCCATACCAAATAAAATAAACAAAAAAAAAAGAAGTGGAATAGCTGTGTTGTAACTTCAAGTTTTCTGAGATTTTTCCCTCATGTTTGGTTTCATGAATAAAATGCAATTTTAATTAAAAAGGTTTCTATGGTTTACTTTGTTCTAAAATTGAGGACAGGATTGAGCTTCTTAAAGGAAAATTTTAAGCAAACTGTCTTTTTTCTTTGTAATCAGTGCAGTCCTTACCCTCTGACACAGTTTCGTACATCATCTCATTCATCCTTCTTGACTGGCATCTTAGCCATCAAGTAAGGACACAGTTTATAGATACGCATTTTCTTTAAAAAAGAAGAGTTAGAAACCTATACCTGGGTCTCTTCATTTTTTTCCTCAATAAAAATACACAGCAGCACAATTTAAGAAAAAGTAGCAGGTCCAGTAAACACTTCTACCTATAAAAAAATCCACTGAATGTGGTTTTCACCCCTTTAGGATGCAGTTCCCATGAGACATACAACAGCTTGTTGAGCTTTTTATTGTGCAAGACTGTAGCTGTAGTTTTACAGGCAAGTGTCTCTGCTCCAGTCCTCTCTGATAAGGCGCTCACTGGTGAGTGACTGTAGCATGTCGTGCACTGTCGCAGGTGAGTCTGCAGTGAATTAAACAGGGGCAAGGAGCGTTTCAGCCCTGTCCTCGATGCTGTTGGCAGAGGCTGACAAGTGCTGCCCTGAGTGGTTCCTGACGCAGCTCAGCAGTTGACGTGACCAGAGGACGACTCGCAGTGAGCACCCTGGGTGCAGTTACCTTCTTTTGGAGACTACAAGAGTTTAGCAGCATAGGCAGGATGGCATTTGCCATTTGGTCGCAGGACTAAAGAATGGCCTCTGGTGAAACTTAATGAGGAGTACGGAAGCAGCAGTGAGTCCTCAAAGAGAAGGAGGTGTATTGTAATCCAAGTAAAAAAGGCAAGAATAGCTTTTCTAGGACTTTCCCTTTCCTATTTCCCTCAAAATAGACAACGAACCAAATAACCAAACAAAAAAACTCCACAAATTAGGTTTACACAAACTTTGAAATTGTAATGAAATTGTATTATTTATAGGGCAGCCTCCTCTAAATGTGTTTCCACAGATTCCCAACTCAACTTTTGTATTTGTCCTCACCTCCCTAGTGAGAAAAATCCCCCAACTCTGCTCTTTCACCTGCTGATACTGTTTGACTTTTCCCCCAAGTGAATGAGGTTCCAAGGCTGTTGTGACAGTCTCCCAACTGCCTGTTCTTTTTCATTTCAGATGATTTCAAATATGGGTCAAAGGGTCTTATCTGAGTTCATCATTCCCATTTGAGGGCAGAATTTGCCTGATACAACTTGTGGTTTGAGGGTAATTATTATAATTATTGGGTCACGTTTCATCATAATCAGTTATTTAAATGTTTTTCAGTTTTGCTACTGTCTTATTTAATTTTTACCAGTTACTATCATCATACTGAAATTTTACCTGTTACATTTCTCACACTCTCACTTCAAAAGAAGTGAGATATGATTCAAAAGATTGTCATCTGTTTTCCACTACATACCCAGTTTTCAGGGTTGTGTTCATCTATATGTTATTGTCTACTTTTATCTATATCTGTATTTATACTGCTTATCTTTGACTATCTACAAAATCTGACAACATTCCTTAACTATTATCTTTATAAATAAAGTTTTGGGGAAGTATAAAATGTACAGAATAGGCTGTTTTCTGTCATGATCCTTATCTATGGTCCAAGATACATGTTTCTTATGTAACTGAATGTGCCTAGGTGCATCCAGAGTACAGAAACAGACATGTAGAAAAATACCGGTGTTAATAAAAAAGCTGAAAAATTTGCTGTTTATTATTCATGCACAATGGCCCTATATCCCAGTAGATACCCCAGTTCTGGGGTATTATCTGGTATTATCAGCTATTATCTGGTGATAATCTCTGAGCAGGATTTTCAGACAGGATTTGTACCTGCTTTTTAAAATATTCTTATTTTTATATTTATTTATCCCACTGTTATACACCCTTATTTTCATTCAGAGAAAGCTACAGCTTATGGTTAAAAATTGTTTTCAGGAACATTGATTCATAGTCCAAAAGAAAGTATATGTTAGGAGATAAGGAGAAAGCATATTTATCAAAAGCCAAATGCAGCAATTCTTATCTAGTAACACAGTCTGTTCAGAAGATTTTCACATATATGAGATATAGAAAGGAATGTATATGAGATACATTTCCTTCCAGAAAAAGGAAAACATCATTCCTAGTTCTGACAAGGGAGAGCAACTGTAAAATTCAACTGAAGGTCATTCACATGTGAATTGGTAGAATGGCTCGACCAAGTGATCTAGTATCCAGACAGGAGAAAAAATCCAGTACAAGAAAGAGACAAAAGAAAAGTCATAGTGAGTACTTACAGAATAACCTGTCTAAAGACGAGTTTCCTTTTAATCAGTATGGATTAAGTCTCTAAAGCACAGAGGTTTTGATTCCTGTGCAATATGGGCCTTTCTATTTTAATTGTGCATGTGGTCATTACCAGTGTAAATGCAATAACCATTTTCTTAGGCTGTTACCCTCAGTGATACTCAGCAGCAGCAGTTATATTATTACTTTTGTGGCTTCTCCTCATCAGTTTTGTGTTTTTTGCTGCTTCTCACACTCTGAGAAAGGGAAAAAAGGTATGCTGAGTTCATTGTCTTCATCACATGCATTGTTTAGAGCAGTATTATTGTGTCTACTCTCTCTGATTTCAGAGGGAGGACTCTAAAAATTGTCACTGACCATCTCTGAACTCTTCCTTAAAACTTTTTAGTTTTATCTGGATGTGAACTCTTTCATGTTTTCCTTGACAAACAGCTATATTTACTTTCAGGTCTTCTGTGCTGTGAAGTAATTCACAGGTACTGGAGCGTGGTCATGCAATGTCCATTTTCAACTGTGACTACTGAAAAGGTGAAATTTGACAGTTTTGTAGGTACCAATATGACCTCCACAGCAACTTTGCAGAGAGGATAACCTGCATGTAAGGCCAGTTTAAAAAACAAAACCTACTAGTTCTCACTATATGTATAGCCAAGAATTTAGCCTCTGGAATGGGCAGCTGCCAGATTTAACTCCTTGCAGCAGCTGCTGTCAGAGACAGAACAGGAAGGAAAAAGGGCACTAAGGCACAGCCTGCCAAGGTAATGACAGACGGCAGCAGCACAAATGGAGAAAAATATATCTGAGTTCTGGGTAAAAAACAAGAATTACCAGTGTTTTACCCTACACAGCAGACTGTGCAAAATGAAAGAGTGCAAATGTTAATGGAATATGTGATGAAGCATTTAATAAAGATGTCAATCCTTTTAAAAAATGAAATCTCAACCCCATGATTATTTACATATCCTCCTTCATTTATTTATTATTTGCATTTCTTTGTATAGTGTCAGTATTGTTTTATCTCACCAAAACATATAGTTTACCTAAAATATATTATCGCAAGACGGATAGATGCAAACATTAAATGACAGCACAAACACGATGGGACTTCTATTTCCCTTCTTTGCCATAATTTCTTCTGTATTTGCCATTTAGTTTATGCACACCAGGAATCTTTTTAATACCTGAAAGATTTTATTGCTTGCATGAGAGATCAATCAAAATATTCTGCACAAGGGGCATGAAAACTCTCCATTGAGGAACCATATTTCATTGAAGGCACCTACTCAACATCTGCATCCCCCATGTGCTACTCTGAGGGTCTTCTGAACCAATTGGTATTTATCGTTAGTGCACATCTACCCAAGCCCCATTGATTTTGCTATGCGGTTTATGGCAACTGCTTCATGAGCATGGCCTGCCTACATGAAGGCAATTCAGTCTAACAGAATAAATGGATTTGAGTAGACAGGAAGACGGACAGTAGCACAAAGGAGCAAAGCTTACTGCACATCTTTTCTGTAGCCAGGGATAGCAGCAGATAAACCAAGAAAACCTTACTGCCTCTACAGTTCAGAAAAAGTGGTAAATTTGTGAAAGGGAAGATAAAAAGTGAAAAATTTATTTCTGGATTTCCCAAGCAGAACAGCAATAGCATACCCATAAGGGGCAAAAAAATAAAACTACAGAAGTTTTACAGACAGGTGTGGAAGTATCTTTCTTCTTAGAAGACTTCCTTTGCGGATGTAAGAAGTATTCCCATCACCTAACTTTAGAAAGTGATGCTGACATCCTTAAAGAAGTGATTAAGATAGAATGGAAAGAATCATCCTCTGAAGTTACCTGTCTGTCTCTACAGCATATACAAGGAATCCAGACAGCTAACTTATGCTTGGTCTCTTACTTAGTTGCTAAAGTTAGGTGAGACACATTTACCTTTTTAATTCTCTTCCAGAGGAATTCAGCTCATTTTCAGTTTGAATCACTTTCACACCCCTTTTTATCTGACCCACCTATCTGAACATTAATGATTTTTTAAACATAATGGGCTGTCATCATTTTATTTGCAACTGCCATCTTATTAATTTTAAAAAACCCACGTTCTTCCTAGCCTAATTAGTTTGAATAGCCTACTTAATTTCACTACAGCATCATGTTTCCTAGCAACTTATTGTAGCCCTGCCGGGCATGCTGGCTTATCAAAGAATATGTGTTTTCTTCAGAGGAAATTAAGTCACCACTTGTGCTGCTTCAAGTTTTCCCCTGAACAATGTTCTATCTTTCAAAGCATTCTGCAAAATTGTGTCACAACTCCTTAACTGTGTCCATCAAAAGCTTTATTGAGCACACAGTAACTGATCCTAGTTTGTCATTCAAGATTCTACAGGAAACCTTTATATACTAAGGAAATAAAATCAGCTTACAGTTAGTTTTGGGAAAGGCTACCATGTTCTAATTACATTCATGTTTTATTTTAATAATAGTTTCTTCTCAAAATCTAAATTTATGAACAAGTTTTTATCATCCCTTCATTCTTCTCATCAGTCCCACAACAACCTCAATTCCCATTTATTGTTCTCTGTGATATCAGGTTAAGAAGGGGCATTTTTAGAGTGTGAAACACTTTGAAATATATAGTTCCAATGGACTGCTCTCAGGCAGACTATTTAATAGTATTGAGAGGTACTGTATTAGCAGCTTCCTCTGAAATCAACAAAATCAGAGCTATTTAAGTCCTTCAGGAGAATGTTAAAAAAAATAATAATAATTGTTGCCCTAAAATGTTTATTTCACTCTCTATAATGCATTTTCCAGTCTTTATCCTGCATCAGGTTATATCAATTAATCTTTTGGGGTGTATCTAACCCTATGCTATTGAATGGCATCACATTCAAGGGCATGCCAGTACAAAGTCATGCTATTAAGCTCTGTCAAGTGGAATATACTTTAATCTTTAGCAAAAATTAAGTAAATCCACTTGTATTTGTTGCTGAGCAGGGGTATTTACACAGCCAATTACTGCAGAGAAAGTAACATCCCACAAATCCAAACCCTACTTCACCTCAATAAAATGAAATAGTAGAGCCATAATCTGGGCCCTTTTTAATACAAGGCCTTACTGAACCTCTCCACTATGTCAGTTGCTTTTCTCAGTAGTTACAAGTTGGATGAAGGGGAACTGCTGGACAAAATTCAGGAGAACATACCACAACTAACAATCCTTCAAGGACTGAATAAGCTAGTCCAATAGGTCCAAAAGTTTTCCAGGCTTCTGTAGGGGAATCAGATTCCATTTGGCAATTCAAGCTCCTAAATCCATTTTTTTACCTTGCAGTAGGCAACATTGGGAAAAATGCCCGTGGCTTGTATTTTGCAGGCAAACCTAAACGCTGCTCTGAGCAAGCCCACTCACCAGATCTGAAGCAGGTGATGCATTTTTTACTTTGGAAAGCCACAAACCTTCACTTTGTAATGGTGTAAAACTCCCTACACACTGAAATGTGAGCCTTAGGCTTTCAATTGCCTGTCAGAGGATTTAAATGGAAGGGGTTTTTAAACTGCTTAGAGTCCTGGAAGACATAAATTAATAGACAGAAAGCAGAAGCAATTTCTTACAGGTTTGTGGATTTTTTTCTATACACACACCTACACAGAAGATATGATGAAAAAGTAAAACACCTGTCATAAAGGGAAATCATGCAGCACTTTGCAAACTCTATCCTATTTCTACGGTCCTCCAGTGGCAAATCTAAATCCCAAGAAACTCAAACATCAATAAGAATCACTGTATCAGCTGTTAAAATGTAACTCTCTAATACTTGGGAGGGAACAATGGAGCCATTTTGAAGTTTACCAGCTTTCTTTACAACCGTTAGGAAGATAACGTGTGGAGGAAAAAATAACTGAATGTACATGTTTTTCCAAGAGTGGATGTAGAGATATTTTTCACTGCAGGTTTTGAAGTTAATTCTAACAAGCATAGCAAAAACCATTCCAGTACCAACAACAAACCTCAAGTGTTTGTGATGTTCCCAACACCATGCTGGTTGTCAATTAGGTGATTTATTTTCATGATACAATTGTTATCTCAGAACCACTGGTGTCATCTCTTCTAGTCATTTGATTTAGTCTTTGCAGTTCCAAACCTTTCTACCATGAGACCAATAATGCACAGATATCACAGAAATATGTCCCTCAATTCCATGAGCTGGCTTTAGGATTTAAACAGGTTATTTTCAGTTTTATGTTGAACATTATTCATTTTACCTTCATTCTCCTAGCAAACTAGAAGCAGTGGAAGCAGAGCTAAACTGGAGCAGCTGCATTTAAATTTTCCTTCAATTATTGCAAAATGTAATTAACATCCAGAGTTTTAAGTCAGACTTCTCCTTCTGTTCTCAGGAGGGTCTGATGCACGATAGCCTTTCTACAAATGTGGTTATTTTTACCTAAGAACATTCTGCAGTAAATGAAATTTTATATCATTACACTTCAAAATGAAAAAAAATTACTTCTTAAAAAAAACCCACCACTGCAATATATTGATGAAGATGGCAGTATTTTGCCAATATGTTAAATATTTTCATATTCAAACAACTGTGAACACTTCAAAGTGATGAAAATGTTTTTGCATGCGAAAAGCTGTGTTTAATTGAAACTTAGTTTTCCTTTGTTACCTTGCCAAGCAAGGACAATGGCTTTCCTGCCATCTTTCTCAGGCACCATGATACAACTTTTGCTTTTTTAATTATTGGACCAGATTTGGACTTAGCTTGACAGACTAAACCTTGAGGTAGCTTACACAGATGTTGCTTTATGTCTTTCAACCAGTTTTAGTATAGCAAAATGATTATTATTATGATCATTAGTTATCATTCTAGATTTTCCTATGCAGGAGGGAAACGTGCTAGAAACTAAGCTAAAACTACACCATAAGGGGATTTTCTGAATGGGACCTGGACAGTAGACCCCAGATCTCATTAGCTTTCAGACATCTGCAATAGAAACCAAGCATTCAGCAGTGCCTAATGAAATCACTCTGGAGCTGAGACTTCAGAGAATCATACCATTTTTATGGACACTAATGCTAATTTGGGGGGAAAAAAATTGTAAAAAGATTAAGGGATTTAAGCATCCAAATCCTGTCAGAATTTGAAGTGATTTGGATGTCTAAATTACAACAAATTTTTCTAAAATTTTCAAGCTAAATGTACATTTATATTTTTTTGAAGATTGTCACATGTTTTTGTTCACATTGTAAAAGAAGTGAAGTTTATATATATTTTTTTAATGCTTCAATATTGAAACAGATCTTACTGCAGAAGGCTTTCCTCTGATACTTGAAGGCAGTATTAGGATTTTGTGGGCTCTATCACAAGTGCACATTGCAATGGATGGGAGGACATTTTGCCTTATATTACCTTTTAGGTCACTATCTTCAGGTTTTACCTCCACTGGTGCTTATAGGAGACTCTCCCTCCTAAATCACCTCAACACATCAACTTCTTGATTGGCCGATCTCTGGTTGTCCAGTGAGAAATCACTTCGTACCCCAGGAGTCTGACTCATTTCAGAGAACTTCTGCAAATTTGGCACATGTACCTGCTCTCTGACGGGATAAATAATTCAAAAGAATATTCCCTGCATTATGCATTCAAGAGAGTTCAAGTCATATATATTATTCATTGAGTGCTATTTAACCAGCTCTATCATTGACTAACTTACACTCTGTCACAGCTTAACATTCATTTCAGCACTTAATTTATCCCTTAATGGTTATCTCCTAATTATATTAACTAAGGATGTTATATAAAGTAATGAATGCAATATTTTTCATTTCTAATGATCCCTCCTCCATCAGTCTGTCTTAAAATGGTCTTCTACACTTTTCTAGGCCATGCAGTGGTCCTTAAAAATCCACAGAAGACATCAGAATCATCAACATTTTCAACAGAGAGAAAACGCCTGGGAAATTATTATTTCAGATAAGGAAAACTTATTTACAAAATTAGATTTAAAAATCACAGGAAAAATTATATTGAAAAGGGCAACAATTTGATTTCATTATCTGAATTCTTATACCTCATTGTGAGATGTAATTTTTCATGTTATAATAGACTAAGTGAAAAGGGAAAGACAAATTAAACTGTGTTAAATAATATGAAAATAAAAATAAAAATAGGTTAAGTTTAGTGGGCTTTTTACATGAAACTACATGAAGATAAGGCAATCTTTTCTAAAAGTAACCATTTATCAGATCACTTCCAACAAATTTGAAAAGGAAGGAATACAGAATACTTAATCATATTAACATTTGAGAAACATTTTTCATAGGATAATGTAAGACAGTCATCTTGAAAGGTCAAATTTTAACTGCATTCATCACTGACTGATATTTTCAATAACACAATCTTTTGCCAAGAATAAACATGTGGTACCTGTGGGCTGATAAAAGCTTTTTTTATGGCTACTATTGCCTTAGTCATAATTAGAAGACAGACAAGAATCTCCAGTCCTTATCCAAGCACAAGTGAATTTTTGCTACCTTGTCTTAGATCGTGGCTCTGTCCAGTTGGTAGCACAACAATCCCAGTGGCACTCAATAATTTTCAGTATGGAAAAATGTCCTCCACCTAATCACTAGACTCAGGTCTTTGGCAATTAGTTGTTCTGCATTAATGAACAGACAAAATCTCCCAGGGGACAATTCTTGCCATCTGATGACAGACTTCTCAAGCAGGAGGAATGAGTTAGTCATTAAAGATGCCTCTCTCTCCCACGAACTACAAAGAAACTTTAGGTTGACAGCTTAAGAGTTGCTTATTTTTAATTATCCATCCTTGCAAAGGACTGCATAGCAAAAATTCAGCTCTTCTGAGGTTCTCCCCAAGTGGCTTTATTGCTGCAGAAAACCTCTCATCTTATGTGAGAAACAAAGTTTTCCTTTACAAAATTCTTATTTTACTGTAATTCAAGATAGCTGTTTACATCATATATAGTAAATTCACTCATGGTGGAAAGTATTAATCTGACCACTAAATTTCAGTTTATAAAATTAATAATGTTTTAGCAATTAGTCAGTTTATGCAAACACTGCGCCTGTGGTCATGTCAAAACCTCCCTGAGATAGTCTAGTAGTTCAGTTTTTAACAGAAATGTGGTTATCGGTGCCAAATCAGCCCATCAGTACTAGTCAATGCTTGCAAATATTAACTTTTAATTACCAGTGTGGTAATTTTTTAATTACCAGTGTGGTAATTTATGCCACCAGTGTGGCATAAATACATTTAAAGGGATGGAATAAACTGTAAACCATTCTGCAAAACTGTAAGCTTCAATAATGTTAAAAGTTGCTGCTTTGCTGTACATTGCAAGTATATATGTACACTTTTATGTTACTCATATATGTTTTTCTCTTATTGGTTTATAATTTACTCAAAAAATGTTCAGCATTTATTTTTAATTATTTAAAAAACTACATAGAGCAACTAAGCATAAAAATCACATCTACTAAGAAAATGACAAATACTTTTTCCCCACTCATCCTATTACTGTGAAAGAATGTTCATTTTTATTTACCGGGAGTGAATTTTGCCATTTCCTCAGAAGCTAAAGCTGTCCCGCCGCAAGAACTCTGTGCCACATGGGTGCACAGAGGGCTCAGAAAGAGGTCAGTAGTGAAGTTCAAAAGTTATTTAGGAAGTTAAAAATTTGGCGGAACCTGTGAGATGAGAGTCAGTCAGACCTTTCTCACAGTCAGTATTACAGCTATACTATATACTAATATATATTTTAATTCTTATAGTCAAAGAAGTGGGTCTCATGGAAAAAGGAGTTCTTTTGAGAATATCGAAGACAGGAATGTTACCTGTGGCATCAGTAATGACTGTTGGTTTTGTCACATTTAACTAAATGTGACTACATTGGGTGGTTCTGTGACATGTAGCAGGAAAGTAGCACTTGTGAAACAGCACTTTTTCTTTGAAGTGTGCAGACATTTATTTTGATGTTTTAGTAAGAGCAAGAAGTATCCAAAATTGTATAGCCCCTTGTTGTGAGAGTAAGGATGTGGAACACAGGCCAACATAAGAGATGGAATTAGCTCTTTATAACTGTAGAAGTTTAAGCATTTGATCAAAGTCCATCATCTGGGCCCCAATGACATAGTCAGTGTGTAGAAATGTAGAAATAGAACTCAGTTCAGTTACTTAAAAAGAGATATCTACTGTCACTTGGGCATCTTTGGACAACACGACTGGGCTGACCCAGGTGAATGCTTCCAGATACTGTGGCCACTTATTCCACTTATTTTAGATACTCACTTTCAAAGATAGTCCCACCTCTTCCCGTTGCTCGTAGAAGGAGACTCATTGGTCAGTTGGGACTAAATGGTTAAAGTTAGCTGAGAAAAACCCTAACCAAAGTGATATAGAACAAAGGGATCTTTCAGTGCAATCTTAAGTTGTGTATCATCATTAAACAAACAGAAGAAATTATAGGGATAGAATACATTCATATTTTGTTATGAATTAAAAATATTAATATTAATGCACAGGAATCATCATGTGTTGTAAAAATGTATGTAATACAGCTTAAGCTTGATCTGCAAGGACAGTATTTCAAGACCAGCCTTTCTGCAATGTTGATGTTCGGATTAAAAAAAAAAATCACTAAAATGCGAACACCCCACTGAAGAGTCCTTCCTCATTTCAGATTATGTGTAAATTACTATGGTCTTCCTTGTACCCTTGTTCACTCCCTAAAAATAATCATGCAATTAAGATTATTTGGGATTAACATGAGCAGGAATTTCAAATTTCCATAGTTAAAACCTGTTCTTATGCACATAATTTGTTCAGTGATTTTTGGAAAATGGAGATCTGCTATGTAGGTAAAACTGAGATCTAAATGTTGCAAAGGGGACATACAATCCATCCATTTGAACTTAGAGGTAGGTCTGAAAGGCAAATCTCAGGTTATGCTTATCAATTTAACAACCAGCCAGTAAATCAGCCAGTGAGACAGAAGGGAGCCAAGCACAAGTAACATCCTAGATCTCAGTTTGGGATTCAAGTCTTTTGAAAGGTTTCCATTATTTCAGATCTGAAGGATGAAGTTGTTTCTCTCCTGGTAATGGAAAAATAACATGTTCTTTAAAAAAAA
>KZ506376.1:79878-92282 GCA_002844005.1 Limosa lapponica baueri
TGAGCATGAAGGGTGCGGTATTTCTCTTAATTTTTATGTCTGGCTTTCCAGTTTACAATGACATTAATGTAAAGGACTCTTTAAGAGAACAAAGGTGTATTTTCTTTAGGTTGCCTCCTATGACAAGTTCCTGTTGTACCATTTTTAAGAGCTCATCTTCAAAGGAAAATAAAAGAGATTATTTGTACAAGGAAACTGACTCCATGCTTCTTTAAAGATTAAGTATCTGAATAACATGCTGTATTTTCTCCAGTGTTGCATGTGTCAAACTATCTCACTTTTTGACAAAAGTTTTAAGGAAAGCCATTGTTTTAATTACTTAATAGATTTATTCTTGCAGTTATTGTATTCAACAGGAATTTTCTTCTGACCTTACTAGGAAAGAAATAGAAATTACTGAACAAACAGGGAATCTTATTCTGAACTGAATGACTCTTCCATCCCAGAAGGCTTACACTAATTAATATCCTGCTGTAAAAAGTTCTGCTTTCAAAAAAAAATACTGTTTCTTGGCCAAAAAAAGGAGTCATTTCTTTGGGGGGGGGGGGTGTGGTGTGTGTGTGTGTATTTAAAAAAAAATATCTTTATTTTTAAATGCATACAGCTTAAAATAAATCAATTGCTGATTTAAGGGCATTGTTTGATACTGCAAGGTACCAAATATGCATTAAATCTTACAGGGATTGTAGTCCATTATGATTACTGAGAACTGCAAAGGATCTAACTCAGTCTAACGTTATTATCCTCCTTGCTTCTAGACCACTAAATCTGCAAGAAGAAAAAACACAGTTACTTTCAGTTCAAAAGGTGTCTTGTAAATCCACACTGGTGCTTTCTTTTCCCTCCTGGAGCTTTCTTTTGGCTCTAATGGTATAATTAAGCACCTAAGTTAAGTAGTTACAAGTTCTCTTCTGAAATGGCTCATGAAAAATAAATAAAAATGTGTTTTCCCACAGAATATTTTGGATCTTTTGCCTCCACTTTAAACTCAGCTTGATTTAGTTTTCTGATATGTGTAATGGCACGCAGCACCCCTGTGGGCTCTCTCCAGACCTGCACTGCAGTGCACTCGTGTTGTGTGAGAGCTGAGAGGCATGCTGAACACGGGCGGACTCTGCCTATAAAAATCTTATGACAAAATGACTCATCATTTCCTTTGTGCTTCTCCCGTTATTTTTGACGAGGGTGAATGAACTCATGTCTGGCAATAAGGAATCTAAAATCACTTCTATATCTCTCTGTGCTTTTCCTGTTCATGTCTAACTTCTAGTCCTGCTCCCAGGTTTAGTGTAAAGCAAATCTTTAATCATGCTAATACTTTCCAGGATGACAGCATTTTTGACTGAAGATACCCACTTTGCAATATCGATGAATAAACTTTACTGTAATTTTAAATACAATTAATATTTTTCACTATGCATAAACATACTTGAAAAGAAGATAAAATCAAGGAAGTGAGAACATTTGGGTCTCACTCCTGGATCTGCCACTGTCATGACCTTTGCACACATCATCTCCTAATTTTTTGCCTTACAAATAAGTGTAACACTCCAGACTTTCTCTGTAAAGAACCACAATAACTATAAAAAATAATCACTATATACAAGTTAGATACCACATCTGCATTCTAGACATTTTTGGCTAATACTGAGAAGAAAATTAAACTAAAACTATGTCTCCCCACACCCCCTCCTTCCCAGGCTCAACTTCCCTCCTCACTCTTCTACCTCCTTCCTCCTGAGCAGCACAGGGGGCTGGAGAATGGGTGTTGTGGTCAGTGCATAACACTTCATCTCTGCTACTCCTTCCTCCTCATGCTGTTCCCCTGTTCCATCATTGGGTGCCTCCCACAGGGTACAATCCTTTGCAAACTTCTCCAATATGGGTGCTTCACATGGGCTGCAGCTCTTCAAGAACTGCTCCAGAATGGATCCTTTCCATGGGGTACGGTCCATCAGAAACAAACTGCTCCAGCATGGGTCCCCAGAAGGGCACAGGTCCTGCCAGAAAACCTGCTCCTGCATGGGCTCCTCTCCACAGGCCACAGCTCCTGCCAGGAGCCTGCTCCAGTTCAGGGTCTCCATGGGCTGCAGCTTCCTTCAGGGCAAGGAAGCCCCCCATGGCGGGGGGGCTCCCCCATGGGGTCCTTCATGGACTGCAGTGTGGATATCTGCTCCAGTGTGGTCCTCCATGTGAGGATTTGGCTGGAACTGACTCTGTCTGACGTAGGGGTAGCCCTTGCTGTCTTCTCACAGAGGCCACTCCTGCAGCCCCTGCCCCTGCTACCAAAATCTTACCACATAAACCCAATACACAGGTTTACTTGAAACAGGCAAATTCTGGAGCAGCAACAGAGGAAACCATCAGACTCTAGATTGGTGCCTTAACACAAGCTCAGATTCTCTTTTTGTGCCCTCTGAATGGCTCCAATGTGAATGGAAACAAAAGAGTTCAATTTATGCTTTAAAAGGTATTTAGTTGTACCATACATTTACACTGCAGCTAGATGTAGCTATATATATACACTATCACTAAACTATTCTGAGTTGGAAACTTGCTATAGTCATCAACAAACATTTCTTAGGGCATAACTATCTCATTAGAGATACTTAAAATGCTTTTGCCTTGATTATTGAGAGACCAGATGACTTTCTCAGATGTAGACATCTAGAGTTAGAAAGATGAATTACTGCTTTTGAATCAGGTTGACAGCCAGCAATATAGGTGATGCTTGTAAACTCATGAATATATGAAGGCCCATTTGGGACTTGGACTATCCATATAAATGTTTCTGAAAGGTACCTGGTGTAAATTCCCTTTAAAATCATGGCATGGTTCTGTACAATTGGATCAAATTAACAGAAATGGTGCTTTCTGTAAGAATATGATACTGATAATATTACAGCACCAATTAGTCTTGAACTGTCAAGGCTAATGTAGATGCTCTCTTCCACAGAGTCAGCACTTTAAGGAAGTGACCTTGTCCTACTTGTAAACAAAATACTCATCCCTTATGAGTAACAATCTCCCAACAAGTCATTTACACTTTTCTTCGGACCAACACTATCCTAAAGTTTTATAGTTATGGATGTTACTTTTTAATCCACAAGAATGGCAAGTTCTAAAGCATTATTTCAATTTATTTTCACACTGCCTGTTCCTCAGCAAGTGCAAGATTTGTGTGGAATTGATGTCCCTTGCTGTAAAACAGTTCCATTTCTCCCAGCGGAGCAGGAAGACGTATGGGGACTCGGGTGTGTTTTCTTTTAGCAGACTTACAAAGCCATGAAGATTGCTTTCAGTTTGTCTTTGCTGAAGCTCTCAGACATATCAGAACAAAGGTAATTATAGCTGTGAAGCTCTGATGAGTTGTATCTGTCTTCTGTTTAATCAAACAAGTGAATTTCTACAGTTCACAGAGAACAACTGTATTGGAAAACAATCCTTCTGGCTACTTCATGTCCTATCACACCTGCCAGTTCCTGACACTTCACCCAGTCCAGATTGTTCAGTGGTTATTCAAAAAATGAGACTTAATTCCCTTTCCCAGATATGATGTGCCATTTCTGTGAAGGATCTTCTACCTCTGACATTTCAATTAGAGGGATGAAACATCAACATCCAACCTTTACTCTGCAAAGATGGAAAACTCTCAGCCTCTCGTTTTCTGCTTTTGCTTCTTACTCATTCTTTCCACATAAGAAAAACTTCTATCGTATTCATAGCCATTGCTAGAACCAAGTCTAACACCATAAATGGGATTTTGCAGCCTAAACATGGCAGTTCTTGTCTTTTGAGGTGACCTAGGCTATCTAAGATATTTTCGTGGGGCTTGACACAAAACCTGCTGGAGACATCTGCCATCTGAAGGTAGAGTGGGAGACCAGCAAGCTATCCTAGATCATCTCATGTGATAAAAGTGATAAACTATGTTTTGGTTCCTGAAGCTCTCACTACTGATCAGCTACAAGCCTCGAGCAACTGACGTCATCTACCTGGACCTGTACGAAGCATTTGACACTGTCCTGCATGATATCCGTGTCTCTAAATTGGAGACACATGGATTTGATGGATGGACCATTCAGTGGATAAGGAATTGGCTAGATGGCCACACTCAAAGAGTTGCAGTCAGCAGCTCAATGTGGAAGTGGAGACCAGTGACAAGTGGTCTTCCTCAGGGGTTGGTACTGGGACCAGTGCTACATAACACCTTTCTTGGCAACATGGACAGTGGGATCAAGTGCACCCTCAGCAAGTTTGCTGAAATCACCAAGCTGTATGGAGCGGTTGATGTGCTGGAGGGAAGGGATGCCATCCAGAGAGACCTAGACAGGCTTGAGAAGCAGGCCAATGAGAACCTCATGAAGTTCAACAAGGTCAAGTGCAAGGTCCTACACGTGGGTCAGGGCAATCCCAAACACAAATACGAGCTGGGTGGAGAGCGGATTAAGAACAGCCCTGAGGAGAAGGACTTGGGGGTGTTGGTTGATAAGAAGTTCAACATGAGCTGACAATGTGTGCTTGCCATGCAGAAAGCCAACTGTACCCCAGGCTGCATCAAAAGCATGGCCAGCTGGTCACAGGAGGTGATTCTGCCCCTCTACTCTGCTCTGATGGGACCCCACCTGGAGCCCTGCATCCAGCTCTGGGGTCCCCAACATAATAAGGTCATGGATCTGTTAGAATGAGTCCAGAGGAGGGCCATGAAGGATGATCAGAAGGCTTGAGCACCTCTCCTATGAGGAAAGGCTGAGAGATTTGTGGTTGTTCAGCCTGGAGAAGAGGAGGCTCCAGGGAGACCTTATTGCAGCCTTCCAGTACTTAAAGGGTACCTACAGGAAAGATGGGGAGGGACTCTTTATGAGAGAGTGTAGTGATAGAAAAAGGGGTAATGTTTTTAAACTGGAAGTGGGTAGATTTAGACTGGATATTAGGAAGAAATTCTTTACTGTGAAACACAAACCATTATATGATTCTGTGATTCTGTGATTCTATGATACTTTCTGCTCTGTATCAGAATTGATTTGAACCCTCCATCCATCACATTTAGGCTCCAGTAGCCTGTTCCACACATTCTGTCCTCACATAAACTGAGTCTTTAACTAAATTACAGTAATGCCTAAAGATACTTAGAATAAATAATGCACTGTGCTAATATATGCTGAAGGTGGAGCAAGAATACAGAAGTTACAGAACCATAGAGTTGTCTGGGTTGGAAGGGACCTTTCAGATCATCTAGTCCAACCATCAACCTAACACTGGCAAAAACCATCACTAAACCATATCTCTAAGCACCTTGTCAACCTGTCTTTTAAATACCTCTAGGGATGGTGACTCAACCCTTTCAGTGAAGAAAATTTTCCTAATATCCAATCTAAACTTCCCCTCGTGCAACTTGAGGCCATTTCCTCTTGTCCTATCGCTTCTTGCTTGGGAGAAGAGACCAACCCCCACCTCTTTACAATCTCCTTTCAGGGAGTTGTAGAGAGTGACAAGGTCCCCCCTCAGCCTCTTTTTCTTTAGGATAAACAATTCCAGTTCCCTCAGCCGCTCCTCATAAGACTTATTCTCCAGACCCCTCACCAGCTTTGTTGCCATTCTCTGGACACTCTCCAGCACCTCCATGTCTTTCTTGTAGTGAGGAGCTGAAACCTGAAAACAGTACTCAAGGTGGCACCTCTCCTGTGCTGAGTAAGGGGGGACAATAACTTCCCCAGTCCTGCTGGCCACACCATTCCTGGTACAGGCCAGGATGCTATTGGCCCTCGTGGTCCCCTGGGCACCCTGCTGGCTCATATTCAGCTGGCTGTTGACCAACACTGCCAGGTCCTTTTCTAAGAAACTAAGGGTGCATATGTAAAATTTCTGTCTGAAATTTGAATGTAATAGAAATTTTTCCATCTCTATGAAATTGAGATATCATAATTTAAGAGAATTTTGGAACATGAGGTTGACTTTTTAATTAAATAACAGCACATTGAGATGAAAGTCCAGCTAATTCCAGTGAGAGATCCCAAATGTCTCTTTCTGTATAATCTGTTCCATAAGTCAGAAACATCCATTCTTATATTTTTCATTAAAATATTTTATTTAAAACTTTGCATGTTGATTGGGTCACTTGGACATAGCATTCTTTTCAGTTTGGTCATTGGGATATATTTCCTTCAGGCACCAGCATCTCTCTTTGCTACTTTCCTCATTTGATTTGCTTCAATTATTATGCCATCCATCTCATGGGTTTCCTCGGATGATCTTCTTTGAATATTTGCACACAGCAAGCCTAAAATAGATGAAGATGCATTGTGGCCTGTGTGTAGAACACACAGAAAGTAGCAGGCAGGGATCATTTATGAAATCTAATTTAACAGTACGCTGGTTAATGTTTGGAAGCTGCCTGTTTCTGTGCTGCTCATTGCAGTCTGTTGTTTTTCATGAAGCAGTTGCTTAGGATCTGCAATGCAGTAAGAATCATTTTCACTTGACTGCAATTTTCTTGACATTTGTTTTAAATCTCAACACAATTCTCCCCATATATATATATGGAAAATGTTTCTAATATTCTTTTCAAAGTACAATTTAGAGGTGTTAATTTTTAATGAATAATTTATCTAGAGACATTACAGAAATTAGTACACTAAATGGATCAGATAAGCATTTTTGGCAGAAAGAACCCACTGAAGACACAGAACAGTTTTGAGATTCAGATTATTCAAATCATGACCTCAAATGAACCATTGCAATGAGTTTTCTGATGGCACAGCATGCAAAATAGTTCTTGCCCCCAAATGATGCTCAGTTGTTACTTCACAGCCTGGAAGCCCCACCAGCCTGTTTTACTGTCTAAATGTAAATGATTTACAAACATAAATAATGAATGACTCTCTGTTTTGTCAACTTATGGAATATACTAGCTGATTACAATAACACTATGGTAAAAGATGATAGATTGTTTCTTTACTGAGAATGTAATCACTTCCATTGCTTTACAAAAGAAAAACACAACCCCATGAATTACTTCCAACTAGCTTATACTCTAAAGCTAAATATTAAAAACAAGTTACCAGAATGAAGTAATTCAATGAAGCAATTATTTCTGTTTACATACATTAAGTGAAGCCTCTAGGGTGCTTTAAGCTTGCAATCCTGTTGAGGATTCAATGACATTCAGCAGAGGAATGTGATAGAATAGGACATGCAATTTTGCACAAAGGGAAGGCAGTGGAAGAGTGGTTAATTTAGGATACCTCTCAACATGAGTATTTTCTACTTTTCACAGATGGTGTGAAATAGTGTGAATCTTTTGTCTATAAGAGACTTCAATAAAATTAAAGAGTTGTATTCCAGCACTATGAAGTCATTGCAACAAACAAGGAGACTATGGGGGAGAGTCAGACTGCCTTCCTCAGTTGACCAACTTGGGTGGTGCAGTGAACCAAAAATAGGTATCTGGAGCTAGTAGGGTTATTCAGAGTGAATTACCTAAATAACCACTTAAGTTTCCTGCACACTCATTGGAGAGACTTTGGTTTCAAACTGATCATCTTGAACTTTAAGAACAGCACTTAAAGCTGGCCAATGAGATACATAAAAATGTGTCAGATATAAAAAAAAAAGTCCCTTTAGAGGGAGCGAAAAATGGTCACATAACAGTTTGCCTCCTTCCACTGAGGATTCAGTGTCAGGTCCTCTTCAGAAAACATGTGCGTGCACAGACAGGGAGCAGCAGAACAGCTTGTGAAAGAGGTCAAGGCCAACAGCACTCATCCACTATGGGTCAAATATATCTACACTCAGAAGAAAATGTAATCCCCCTTCACCCATTCTTCAAAGCCTATTATAGAAAGGTGGAAGGGGCAGGAAAGTTATTCTTCACCCTTCTGCTTGAGCCTGAGGGACTCTGCAGTCAAGAATGCAAGAGTCAAGGCACAGAAGTAAAGCAAATAAGCAAATAAGAAACTGTGGACAGAGCCAAGTAGGTAGAGCAAGGAGTCAGAAGGGAGAGGATATGAACAATTTAAAGATAGAAGGCCTGTGCACTCTCCAAAAGAAGTTACTGCAATAAAATTCATTTATTCCGCCAAAGCCTGACAATGCTTCTAAATAGGGCACCGTACACTTCAGTAGGGATTTGTCTTATAGCTTCTATTATATGTTTCACACTGAAGGATTACACTTGTTTCCTGCAAATGTGACTGTTATTAGTGTGCAAAGGGGTGAACGAACAGATGGGAGAACAATAAATGGAGAAGTAGAGAGGATTCCTTTAGAAACCCAGAGATCCTGAGGGATTATTTGTGGAGTTAATTTATTTTCCACAATAAAGGATGATGATTAAACAGAATTGACAGATAATGAGAGTTAGAGAGAGAGTTAGAGACTTAGTTCACTTGAATTCAAGTGGAAATTAAATGTGAAACTGAATTTAAAATGACATTATGAGGTGAAAATTGAAAGAATATTTGGTACAGTATCACCCAACTCTTATTGTTCCATTCATTCTAATCTCTACTTTTAGTTTGAGAAATAAAATTTACAAGCTACTGTATTACAGATTGAGCAGGTGTCAGGGACTGGATCCAACCTAACTACAAATATTTATCTGAAGGTGTCCCTAATTATTTCTAAAATTTATTCATAAGTAGATACGGCAAACTCAGGTGAACATATAAAAAGTGTATTACATTGTTTAAATCAGGCACAAAATATGTTGTTCATTCTATATAAGAAACAAATAATTTATCTCTTGAATGTTCCTCTAAAATATCTGTTGGAGAAAGTTCTAATGTGAGATATTTGGATACACACGGTGCCAAATTTAGAGGAAGACAAAGTACAAAAAAAATTGAATTAAGTTTTCCAAAGTCACCCTAAAGCAAGAAAAACATAGGAAAGTCTACATTTGGCCCAAAATACTATTGAGCAAATAATAGAAGCAGTTGAATAGCAAACAGTATATAAACTCTTGAAACCTCGACAGAGATAATGTTGTACCAGACAAAATATTAAATGAAATATTGTAAAGGAATGAAATATGAAACATTTTTTCCGTTTCTCTAGTAGCTTCAACAAAATTTTCAACATGACCTGATAGCTCAATTTTAATAAAAAGATAATTAAACACATTAGTCAACTTTCTAAAGCCCAATAAATTTGGTAGTGCACAGAATCCTGCACAAGTACTGCATGTAGAGAACTTCAGAAAGTCAAACTTCATTTCACAGTTAGACACTAACTCTTGAACAGTAAACTTGCAACAGTTTTATCCTCTAGGCTCAGTATTCTCTAAGACATATATAAAACTGGATGTGAAACAACAAAGAGAGGTAAAATGGGAAGAGAATGGATTTTTCAGCTGAAAAACTTTTCTTTGAAATCTCAGAAGCTATATTTAATGTAACTTTATGAAAACCTGCAAGACTCAAAATGCACTCTGGCTGATGGTGGTAGGGAAATGAGTGTACAGTAAAGAACATAAGAGTAGCTGAAATAATACGATGAACAGACTATCTAGAAAAGTATCTTGTCCCTGGCACTGGACAAGTAGCAGATGCCAAGAAGGATTACAACCAAGAAAGCGCAACATAAGACTTCCCAGTACATTCTCTCATCATGCAGCAGACTGTGCCTCAAGAGCTGCCTAATCCACAGCAATCATCTCTTTATTTAATGCCCTCTAATGTCTTTTCCCTCCATGATTTCAAAAAACATGTTTTGAACCTATGTTAAGCTTTTCATCTCTGCACATCCAAGGGTAGCTTTGTAATGTAGCCATGCCTGTGAGAAGTGTCTCCTTCTGCTTGTTTTGAGTCTGTGTGCTGATCGTTTTATTTGGTTTATTCTACTTCTTATGGAAAGGACAGTGACCAATCAATCCTTATTCATCTTCTTTCTGCTGTTTATATACCAACTAATTTCTCAGTTACCTCATCCTACCTGAAATGTCCTAATCCATTTAGTGGTTACTCAGTCAAAGACCTACCCACAGTTTTGATCCTCCACATCATCTTTCCAGTTGGGATGTGTTTCTTCTAAGAAGTAGTGAACACACCTGCTTCCAAATGCAGGTGCATCGAGTTATATACCACCACACTGAGGCTTTCTGACATCCTGTCTAATCCTTTCCAATCAATCACAGAAACATAGAATGGCCTGGGTGGAAGGGACCATAAAAATCACCTTGGTCCAACCCCTTTTCCATGGGCAGGGACACTAACCACTAGACCAGGGTTTTTTTAAGTAATTTTTTTTTTACAATGGCAGACTGTCCCATGTAGTCTCTCACTTGGATGTGTCTGCAGTCTTGGAAGCTTGACTACCTTACATTTTCCTACAAATGGACTTTGAGCATGTTTGGAGGTTCTAGTAGGGGAGCGCAGCTAGTGTATACCCTTGATGAATGAATGGTGAGTCTCTCTCAGGGAAGGTTGTCCTCTTTGACCAAGCATGCAGTTTTGGGAGGGACACACATGGAACGGTGAGGGAGGAAGGGGACACCTGCCTAGCCAGCCAGATCAGTCGAATCAACCCTGGTGCTCAATGGGGTGACAGATATCACAGCCAGATCGCCCTCACATTCATGGTTTCATTTGCTTTTTGACTGTTGATGAGTGCTGAGATGATTTTTCTATGCAATGATGATTTGTGACTCAAAGATCTCATCTCTGGGTGGCAATAGTTAACTCAGAACTTATCCCTGCAAATAAAAAATAAAAATACTTCTATTTTTCCTGTGTGACATATTACATTTGAGTTTTGTTAGCAATCCGTTGCCTAGTGATCCAATATTACAAACATCTGCAGTTCTCCACCATTAGCTATCATCTTTATTATCCCAATTAATCAAGTCTCATAAGCAAATTTTTTCACCTCATTATTAATATTCATAAATATGTTGAACAGCAGGAGTCACAGGTCAGGCCTCCATGGAGTCTGTGAGCTATTTCCTTGCACATTGAACACTTTGAAAGTCTGTTAAAACTGTTTTTCAAGTTATCACAATTTTTTGAACACACTTATAAGAGATAACCTGAAGTTAACCATCTAGTCTCGGAATTGTTATTAAGGGAACAATTTAGCTCATTTAAAGAGAAGTGCCTAAATTGGCTCTGACCATCTCTACACAACCAAAGGAAGTGTCTGTCCCTCTTCACTGACTTAAGGGAACCTGATGACTAGCCTAGACCAGAACTTGAGCTTTCAGGTGTGTAAAATGAGGTGAGATGAATCCTATCTTTCGGATGAATACTTTCTTCCATTACCTAAATTCTATCCAAAAAATCTGTGGCCAAAGCAAGGGGCTGGAAAAAATGTCCCTTACAGTGCAATTTGGTTTTTGATTCTCTTCATAATCAATAACTTCCATCTCTGTGGTTTTTTTTTTTTGCGGGTTTTTTCCTAATCAGTGATAACCATTAAAACCACATCACTTATTTGAAGTTATTTTTTTTTCTTATTCCTAATCATTACTACTGAATTGTCTGGGTTTATTTGTATTTAAATTAAACTTAATTTGATGTATGCTAGAAACTAGAATATACATGATATTTACCAGACATAAGCTGTATTTGGATGAGAAAGGCTGAATCTGTATAACCAAATAAACCCCAACAAAGACACAAATATCTCAGATACTGAATTTCAGACCAGGCTGACACATGCCATTACTAAAAATAATGCTTTACTTTTGCATTTTTCAGCAACTGTTTTGTACTAGAAACAGTGTTACAACTAGTTACAGACAAGAATAATATTATAAGCCACATAATAATGGGAATCTTTGCACTCATTTAAACTGAATTTCAGTCAGATTCTTACATCTAGAATTCTTTCAGTCAGCTTATGCATTAGGAATAAAGCCATAAGGAGTTACAAATTCTGTGTGAAGAATGTGTGAGTTCCCAAAGGGAACTGGGATATCAGCATTACAATGCGGTACACTGCTTCTGTCAGTCACATGCAGACAGTGATCCTTAGCTTCAGTAAATTCATATATCCTAGAAGACAAGTGACAATATTACTATTGCAAAATGGGAAGTGGGAAGTACTGTGGGAAAAACACCTCAGCACCACCATGCCAAAAAAAAAAGAAAAAAAGACAAAAAAAAAGGTAAGAAACATCTCTTACTCCCAGATGTGAACTGAGAAATATCTGAATCTTCCTTATTACTCACAGTTAAATGCAAAGTATCTGCATAAAAATGCAGATATGTGTAACTCAACACAGATTTCCAATATCTTCCTTAGAATCATAGAAACGTAGAATCATAGAATGGTTTGTTTTGGAAGAGGCCTGAAAGATTATCTTGTTCCACTCCCCCTTGCCATTGGCAGGGACACCTCCCACTAGACCAGGTTGCTCAAAGCCCCATCCAGCCTGGTCTTGAACACTTCCAGGGATGAGGCAT